>PVJA010005142.1:29624-81046 GCA_004027025.1 Myocastor coypus | reverse complement strand
AAAAAAAAAAAAAAAAAAAAAAAAAAAAAAAAAAAAAAAAAAAAAAAAAAAAAAAAAGTATACAACTATAGACACAATGTATCTCTATTTATTTATTTATTTATTTATTTATTTATTTATTTATTTATTTGATAGTACTGGGGATTAAACTTGGGACCTTGTGCTTGCCATGCAGGCACTTATGCCATTGAGCTATCTCCTGGTCTATCATTTATCTTTAGAATTTGTGTTTTTATCATTCCAACCTGAAACTCTGTTCCCATTAAGAAATTCATTCCTTCATTCAACCCAGAGCCCAAACCTGGCATGAGTGGGACTGTCCAGGGCCTACTGATCCTCACTTGACCCAGGGTCCAGGCCTGGCATGTGAGTGGAACCTCCTCCATCAGACAGGCCCAGGGTGCAACCCTGTGGCAGAACTTCCTGTGTAGAGACTAGAGGGAAGACCCACCCAGCTGATCCAGGAGCAGAACATCTTGCCAGAGTGGCACAGCAGGTTCACCTCCAAGGGCTGCAGCAGGAAGAAGTGGAGCACAGCAGCTAGACCCAAGCCATACCCACCTGGATGAGTTTGAACTTGGTAGATCCAGACCTGGAGCTAAGGTAAGAGCTCTACCACAGCTTTACACCAAAGGTCAGGAGGCAGGGCTACACAAATTGACAAAGAAAAGGAGAAAAATGTACTCTTAGGTCCTGAGCCCACCCAGAACAAATGCAGGAGATAATAGCATAGAAGAAACTGGAAATAACACACCTGAACTCTTTGAAATAATAGCAACCAAAGTAAAGAAATAACTGCAGAAAGGTATAAAGGAAATCAGATTAGAAATAATTTGTCTTTTTTTTTTTTTTTTTTTTGAACTGGGGATCAAACTCAGGACCTTGCACTTGCCAGCCAGGCACCTGTGCCCCTGAGCTATCTCCCTGTACCCCAGAAGTAATTTCTGAAGTAAAAAAAAAAAAAAAAGAAATGATAACTATAGTGAAAGAAATACTAAGTGCTTTTAAAGAAGACACTGATAAAAATTAGAGAATAGAAAAATGATGGAATCCTTGAATGAGCAATATAGGAAAGTAATAGAATGCATGAAGCCGATTCAAAGGAAACTAAAGCCTCAATCACAAGCTGGCAAAACCATTTCAATGAAAGTGAAAATAGACTTTCAGACCTTGAAGATACCATTGCAGCTAGTGAAAAAGTAAGAAAAGATCTCTTAAAAATAAGTAGGATGCAGGAAAATAATTCAACATCTGAAAGGCTGTGAAAAGATGAACAGTGTAAGACTAATAGGCATCAATGAGAAAAAAGGAGTAAATATAATGATATAAAAAGAATATAGATACAAGTAATAGCAAAAAACTTCCTAAATATGGGGAAACAATTTGACATTCAGGGAACTGAAGCATATAGAACTCCAAATAACATCAAACCAATTATAATCACACACAGATATAATCAAGATCCCAGAAATTCAGCATAGGACCAGTATATACTAAAAGCTGCCAGAGAAAACAAACAGATCACACTTAAAGGAAAATCCATCAGAATAATGGCAGATTTCTCTTCAAAAACCACCAAGTCAACAAGAATATGGAACAAAGTACTACAAATTTTGCAAGAAAAGAAATTCCAGCGCAGACTACTATACTCTCAAGTATAAAGGAGAAGTGAAATACTTTCATGACAAAGAACAAGTAGAGAATTTCTTGATGACAAAAACTAACACTACACTGTTTACTAAAAGATATTCTGGAAAGGGATCAAAATGACCACAAGTCCATAAAGGAGAATGGGAAAAAACCACCAAATAGGGCAAACAATTAAACAAAGGAGAAAAAGAGGCATACAAAAGCAGCCTTTCAATTATTCTTTTGTATGTAGCAGTAAAATGTTTCCATCAGTATACCCTAAAAAATGGACTTCTCCTACACCCTATGGGTTGTGATTCTGTCTGGTTCTACAGGGTGGGTATCAAGGAAATAGCAGTATCTCAGGCCCACAAGTGGCACCTGGCCATCTGTAAGTGTCATGGACATTGTCCATGTCCACAACATACTAGAACTTTAAGAGCTGATCATATATTTGCCATTCCAGTCTTTGTGTTATGTCTTATTCTTAGTAATTCTTTGCTATCATGACAACTTTTTCTTAGTTGATATTTTTGTATACATTAACCTATGCAAACACTATGTGAGTACTCTGAATTGATCACAGATTCCTACATATGATACAGAACATTCTGGCTTCTTATTTGGACTCATGTTTTATGTTTAATTTTGGAATATTGTTTGGAAATATTTAATTTAATTTTAAATTAATTAATATTTAATTTTCTGCATAATGTTTATCTTAATCTTTATTTTAAGATTTGTACTGTATCTTTGATTTACAATCTACTTTTAAGGCATGACATGATCTTTTTCCCTGATATATATATATATATATATATATATATATATATATATTTTTTTTTTTTTTTTTTTTTTTTTTTTTTTTTTTTTTTTTTTTTTTTTTTTTTTTTTTTTTTTGTCTTTTTGAGGCAGGGTCTCGCTATGCAGCTGAGGCTGGCCTTGAGCTCACTTTTGTAGCCCAGGCTGGTCTCAAACTCACACCAATCCTCCTGCCTCAGCCTCCCGAGTGCTGGGATTACAGGCGTGAGCTACCACACCCGGCTCTCCTGATATTAGAAACTTTGACAAGTATATTTCCATTTTCCATTGACTTTATATTACTTCTTCCTTGTTTTCTACACACACACACACACACACACACACACACACAAATATGTATATAACCTGACAACATTGTTTTTTTATATTGTCTCATAAAAATCTTCAATAACTTTTTAAATGGGTTCATCTAATATAATTATATTTTACATAGTCCTGCATATAAAAAAGAAATCATTTCCTCCATGCCCCAATGCATTGTAACTATTATTCTACTTTTTGCCTCTATGCATTTGACTAGTCTCCAAACCTCGCACACGTACACTCATATATTCTACTTTTGAGTCTTGCTCATCTCAGTCAACATCATGTTTCTAAGGTTCATTACAGTTATATAGCATATGTGAGAATTCCATTCTCTTTTAAGTTTGAAATTCTCTATCTTTCTTTCTCTCACTCTCTCTCTCATACCCATCCATCCGTCCATTCATCTACCTACCTACTTACCTACGCATCCATCTATCTAACTTAACCATTCATCTATTGGTGGATATTTGGGTAGATTTGACCCTTTGGATAGTAAGAATAATGCTGCTATGAACACTGATGTACAAATATATGTCCACCTTATTGTGAGCATCAACCATTTAAGGCTAGCAGCAAAGTAATCTTCTGAGTTAAAATACCTGGAAGAATCACTGAGTCACAGGAACATCATAACTTGGTTTCAGAATGAATTACTCATTAGGAAAATGTGACTTGACAACATTCTTAACATTAGAACTGGGACTGTTACAGTAAATCTGGCTTCCTTACTTATGCTTTCAAATGTTTCTGTCTTCATGCTTCTGCTCTGCTGGAGTCCAGGGTGCATTCTCTTTGCTGTGCTGCAGAAGGAAAGACACACTGTAACTCGTCATCCAAGTTGTCTCTCTCTTTCTGATTCTTCCTATGAAGCTGCTTTGATCGCTGTGCATTACTAAACAGAACCGCTCGGTGATTGTTGTCCCTGGAAAAAACGCTAACTGTTTGCTTGGCCTTGGAAGCCTTTTGCAATCTTGTATCAACACCTTTCTTCTAGACCCTGCTTCTCCTTCTTGTATAAATTCTGCCCTCCATGGCAACTTTCTCTTCATTACCATTTTGAATAAGTTGCAATTTTCTTGGCTTGTCTTCTTGATATCTCCTTTACCACACATCAACATTTTATGCATATTTAAGTTTTAGTATAAACATCAGCATCACTGTTTGGGACAGGATTCTTCCATGTAGGCTATGATAGCTGTGAGCTTACTGTATAATATTGGCTGGACTTGAATTCATAACCTGACTTGCCTCAGTTTCTGAAGTGCTAAGATTCTGGGTATGCACCACCCCTCTCTGGTGATTGCTTGCTTTTTAAAATATTTGTGCATTTACTGTACTGTTAATCATGTTAATAATTAATAATGTTTTAATTATTAATGTTTTAATAAAGCTAATATTTTTCAGTCCTTGGGCTACAGTTAAATGATTTACTTGCATTATTTCATCTTTATAGCAAACCTGTGACTTATGTAATGTTAGTGTACATTGTGGTCATTCTAGACTTGAAGCTTTGATTTGCCCATTTGTTCAAAATCACACAATTTGTAAGTAGCATAAGTACTTGAAGCCTAAGTAAGTCTGTGCCTCAAGATTTATGTTACTAAAGCATCATTTTATGCACATATTTGTTACCTTAAATAGATTGTAGACCCAGGAGGAATAAAAGATTTATTGCCCACAGTATCTTTCATCTGGGGTGAAAGCTAGAGAAAGATCACAAGTTCAGTGAAAACCTTTTTGATTATCCCTCCTAGGTGAGCTTAGCATGAGTTTTAAACTACTTCTCAGTAATTTTCAAGATGAGAAAATTTCTGATTGTTCATGAGATAGCTCTTTCCGTCTTAGTTCTGACTATACTATTTATTTGTGACCCGTTTGCCTCTCCCAATAATATTGCTGCTTGTATGTCTAATATCCAGGACAACCTTCCACACTTAGGTGCTTGCTATGTTAGTCAGTTCTGTGTTGCTGTGACAAAACACCTGAGAAAAATAAACTTAAAGGAAGAAAATTTATTTTGTTCAATGACTTCAGGGGCTTTCAACTAAAGAGTTGGTTTCATGGCTTTGGGGCCTGTGGTGAGGCCAGAACATGGGAGGGAACAAAGCTGTTCACCTCATGGCACTGGAGAAGCACAGAGAGAAGAAAAGAGGTTCAGGGTCCCAATGTTTCCCTCAAGGCCATGTGCCACAGCACCTCTTTATCTTCTCCTGGCGTCGTATTGTGACAGTTCCAGTGACTCAGTAGTGCTACAGACTGGCCACCAAGTCTTCATCCTATGAACCTTTAGGGAACATTTACTATCCAAATCATAACACTCAGTAAATGCTTGTTAAATTAATTAACTGCATCGGTGGCTGTTATCCACCCTAAGAATTAGTTTCTAAATGTCTTCCTGTTGTAGAGTTGGGTGATGCCTAAGTTCAGTCAAGTGGAGTGGGATGGACTTTCAAGGAGGTAAAATAGGAATATACAAAGTTGTGGTTGAAAACTATGGTGAACATTTAAATTTTAAAAATGTATGAAAGTAAAAGACATGTTGCGATTAATCTTCCTTAATAAACTCGCTTCATTTTGAACAGGCTTCCTCTATATACTTGCCACTTTCTGGAGCACTCCTGAGGCCCTTTTGTAAGCATCTTTAGTCACATTGTTGTGGCAGCCTTGATGTTCGTAATCAATTCAAAACATTCAACTTTTATGGTTATCTAGACTTTGGGGAAGAGCCAGCATTGCACAGCACCAGAGCTGGTGAATCAGGTGAGCAGGGACACATCACAGCACTTTTACTTGCCTGCCTTTCCAGTGGATGGCCCTTGGTAGCAGCGTTCATTCAAGCACACTTAGTAGTTTTGCTCACTGTATGAAGATGCTTGTAAATGAAAACTATAATTGCTTTTAATTGTTTTACAGTTCAACTTGTATGATGGAATAGTGTTTATTTTTAACAAAAGATGTCTGAGTGAAAGGAGCTGACATCTATACTTAAGGAAGAAAGATACTAGGATGAGGTTTGGTCTATACATGACTTGGGAATGGATCTGGCCCAAGATTTCATGTCATAGTCTTAAAAATTAACCAATTCTGTTTTTCTCTAGATTTGTTTTTCTAAGCCTTCTGATGCACATTTGGGTTACCTAAATGCAGTTATACTTAAAAGTTAATGCCATAAAGTAGATATTAATATTTTAGTCATTGAAAAAATATATATTCTATACAAAAATAGAATATTTGGCAAGTACAAGGACCTGGGTTCAATCCCCTGTCCGGCATGCTGTGCTGGCCCCAGGCTGGCCTTTTCAGCCACCTCAGTATAGTAAGAGATTCTGTTCCAAAATAAAAATAAATAAATAAATAAATAAATAAATAAATAAATAAAAGAGCTCTGCATAGATGGATGCACCATGTGATGGATTGATGATTGCTGGTCAACTTGTAGCGTGAAGCTGAACTGAATCAGCAAGGCGTTGGGTATGGGAGGCCCACCTGAGGATTGCTGCCAACAGCATAAGAGGCAGAGCTGGAGGAGGACAGCAGCTGTTTGGAAGCTGCTGGAGGATGTTGGGAGCTGGCAAAGCTGTTGGGAGTTGTTAGTGAGGCTATAGGGAGCTGTCAGCTTTCTTGGAGGAGCTTTACATGCTGGCTTTCTTGATGAACTTGGTTGCTATCATCAAAAGCACTTGAGACCTTGGTGCCACTGGGAATGGCTATGGTACACGTTGAGGGAGCTCTTGTTCTTGATTTCAGCATCCCTCCCTGGCTCTGGAGGGGAAGACAGCGCACCGCTCAATTTCCTTGAGAAACTTGTTGCGTTGGCTTTCCTGATGGGTACTCAGCTTTCCTCATTGTTAGAGGAGGTCAGGATCTCACTGTTTTTTGAGGGTGTCTGTAGTTCTTTTGCAGGGAGCTCTGGTTCTTAGTTTCATGGTTTCTTCCTGGCTTCAGTTCAGATTGCTTAGCCTGTTAACACAGATCCTTCACCCACTGGCATGGCCTTTCTAGCTTCCACCACAGATCTTTGGGCCTTCTAAGTACAGATCCATGAAACAGGCCTGTATGAGACATTGTTGTGGGCTGTAGGCCTCCAAATGTACTTTGTAGCGGGTATTGTTACGAGCTCTAGGCTTTTAGCTGAATTTGTGTGGGATATCACCATGATATCTGGTCCCTCAGCTAGATTCAGTGGTCTGTAGTGTGTGAACAGATTTCTTGCACTCTTTGTATAAGGTTTTGGGTGGTTCAGTATAACATAATCTTATAAACTAGTGACCTATATTGTATTGTTCCTCCTACAAAATCCCAAACCATGACACACAAACTGGCAAAATGCTTTGTAGCATGGGCACAGCTGACAGGGAAACATGCAATAAAACATACACTCAGTATCTCTGTTCAGAATTACTATCATGAAAACTTCCTCTTGAGGAGACAAAGAACACTTAGATAAATATTTCCACTTCTTTTCTCTAAAATGCAGATGATGTTATCTACCTAGTAGATTTGTTGTAAACATTAAACATCTCAAAGCCTCCAAACACAAAATAACAATAAGAAGGTGGAAAGGTTAGTTATGCAGATTTGATCAGTACATATTGTATTCATATTGAAATATCACACTGTGCTTCATAAATATGCATGCTTATTATGTTAATTGACAATTTTAAAGAATAATTAAGGTTGTCATAACACTAACAACTCCGATTTCATTATTAGTCATTGTGATACATCAGTTACAGCTCTGTATCCCATAGTCTATGCAATTGAAATAATAACATATTTCATAATAGCATCCTATGTAGAGTATTTAGCATATACATAGCTGATCCCCATTTTTTCCTTGCTATTCACCCTGTCTTTTCTTACTTGTAATTTTCCAAAACAGAAACTGTCCTGTGATCATTAAGCTATCGGTTTGGAACTGGTTGTAGTGTTAGAGAATATGAAGCAAGTCTGTTTTTTGTTTTTCTGGCCTGAATGGTTGCTGTGTTAGTCATCTGCCCATTGCTGCAACAGAATACCTGAGACAACCAGCTTTCAAGATGGGTGTCTCATTTCTCTTCTGTCATTGCTGCGACAAATATCTGACACCCAAAATGAAGGAAGGAAGGGTTTATTTAGCTCACAATTACTGGAGATTTCAGTTCATACTTAGCTGGCTCCAAGGCAGATTCGCACATGGTAGAAGGCAGAAGTTTGTGGTGGCAGAACAGCAACAATGGCAACAGAAACAACAAGAGGGAGTCTGTTTCTCTGTCTCTCTTATATTAAATTCAGGCTCTCTGCTTCAGGATATCTGCCTCAGACCATACCCATAATCCCAGCGGTATTCAGACCCATAATCTCATCCTTGGATCACCCATAATCCCAGTGGATCATGAGTTAAGCTCAAACTCTAGAAGTCTCCACCCTATGATTGTATGAGGCTTTGGAGGGACAATAAGACACAAACCATACTATTCTGACCCTGAACCCTTAAAGTCTCATATGCACCCTTCTATGTAAAAGACATTTTAGTCTATCTCTAAGAGTTGCCAAAGTCCGAACAGTTTCAGCATTGCTGAAAAGTCCAAGTCTCCACCAAGATCCAAGGCAAACTCTTACCTGTGAGCCCCTGTACAAAAGAAAAGTTAAACACATCCAACATTCAAAGGCACATGATACACATTACCATTCTAAAAATTGCAAACAACAGGGAAATAAAAACACTGATACCAAAATAAGTACAAAATCCAGTAGGGAAAACATTAAATCCTATAGTTCCAACTGGAACATCTGAAGCAGTCTGCACTGAGTGGTGACTTCCAAAGGCCTTATGTGGCTCTGCCCCTAAGGTACTGATGGTGGTAAATCCCATGGCTTCTTTCTTAGGTTGACTTTGCTCCCTCTTTGCAGCTTCCCTTAGAAATCAATGTTTCTGGCTTTTCCAAACTTATGGGGTTTCCACTGAATTGGCTTCTCATCCACAACCTTACACTCTGCCCTCTCAGGGGCACACTGCCTGGCATGCTGGGCCTTCTGAAAGCAAGGTGAAAACTTCTGTGCATGCTTAAAACCAACTCCACGTGGATGATGGCAAGGTCTGCTGCCAACTGAAGCAGTAGTCAGGCTTCCTTCTCTCTTGGTTGTAGTTCCTGGATCACTGAGCACTCTGACTCTGATTCTGAGAAATAAATTCTCCATGTGAGTGCCATTTTGGAACCTGTTGTGGCCACTGCCAGAATTCTGGAACATGAGGCTCACTGGCTTTTTTCTCAAGGCAAAGTCCCTGACTTTTGCTGTTTTGAGACTGCAAAGGATGGAGATCTGCCACCTCTCATGATGCCTTCAAGCCATCTTTTTGATTCTCTGGTTCCTTCCCAGCAATGGCAGTCCTTTCAGCTTTATCTTTGCAGTCCACGGCATTACTAGTGCTTCCTTTCTGACTAAACTCACAACATTTTAAATCATCCTACTTGGCTCTTTGCTTTTGATTTTCAACATAAATTTCACTAAAAGCCCCCAGTAACACATGCCACTGCTCCAATATTTGGCTGCTTTTAAATATCTTTTGAAAGATTAATCAGTCCGCCATGTTTAATCTTAGTCTTAGGCATAGTCTTGGCATGAGCAAAATTCAGACAATCTTTGGGTCAACCCATAGCACAGATCATCTAGAGTCCAACAATCAATGGAGTCCTTTCCGGAAGAAACTCCCCAGCCTGGTCTTTACAGGCAGGCCTCATATCAGTCTTCTGATCTGACCTCTGACCAGAATCTCCCAAACAGAATAGCTGAAGCTGTTTCAGCTCTTTACAAGTACACAACCTTTCAAAACTTCCCTATCTCTTCCTGTAAGCCATTTCCAAAAACTTGGCCAGTTAGTCACAGTAATGACCCCACTTTTCTGGTACCAAATTTTGTCTCAGCTTCTCTTCTCTTGTTGCTGGGACAAATACCAAATACCCAAAATGAAGGCAGGAAAGGTTTATTTAGCTCACTGTTACTGGAGGTTTCAGTCCATACTTGGCTGGATCCAAGGCAGAGTCACACATGGCAGAGAGCAGCAGTTCATGGCAGTGGAACAACAACAATGGTAACAGAGGCAACAGAGAGGGAGTCTTTTTTTCTGTCTCTCTTATATTACATTCAGTCTCTCTGCCTCAGTATGTCAGACTCAGGCAACACCCATAATCCCAGCAGTACTCAGACCCATAATCTCATCCTTGGATCACCCATAATCCCAGCAGATCATGAATTAATCACAATCTCTAGAAGTCACCGCCCCATAACTGCATGAGGCTTTGAAGGTACAACTAGACACAAACCATAACAATGGGAAAGTTTATTTTTGCCCATGGCTTTAGAGGCTTCTGTCCATAGTTGGCCGACTCCACTAATTATGGGTTTGTGATGGCCACCCTTCTTCGGGTGCTGCTGGTTTTCTGTACTCTCACAGAACAGGTCTTTGAACAGGGCTTCTGGTTTCCTTTGCCAAGTTTGGTGCTGGGCAGAGTCAGAAGGACTGGTAGAAGGAATCAAATGATTCTCTCACCTCTGCACTTTCTGTTACTGCTCTGTGGCCTCTGGATATGGATGCATGCAGCGAGCACAGGGCTAAGTGTGTGGTTTTCTAGGGAGCAGGTCTATAGCTTCCATAATAGAGTGGATACTAAGGACCATTGCTTTTGGAGATTATTGGTCTAAAGTTTGATATTTTTTTCAAAGAGCTTTGTTTGAAATACTGAATTAAGTAACTGGGAAGAGTTAGTTGGTTTGGAGGAGTTTTTTTTTATGATTTATTGATAATAAAAATAGTGCCAATATTAAAGAAAGTTTTTCTTCCATTACAGGAATAAAATTAATTCATCAAAAAATTAAGCAATAAGGGGCCAGGGAGATAGCTCAGTAGAATAAGTGCTTACCTGGCAAGCACAAGGTGCTAAATTCAATTCCCGGTACCTAAAAAAAAAGCAACAAACTGAGACATATTGAGTTTGCAGTTAGCAAGCAGCCAAACCATTCTGATATTTATTCTCTGTGGCTACCTTCATGCTATGTCAGAGTTGTTGAGTCAGAGGCCATAGAGGTTGAAAGCACTGCCATGGTTACTAGCTGGCTTTTTGACAAAAGTTTGCCCATCAACAGAACCTGCACACATTTTTAAAAATTTAATTTATTTAATATATTTATTACTTTTAATAAGAAATAACAATGTGAGAGTTTCCAAACACATTTGTAGTATATTCCAGAACCTTCACACTCTAAAACAATATTCTCATGCATTGGTCAAAGGATAGTTTTACACCCTTAGTAACTTATTTCCAGAACCAGATAATACTTTATTTTTACTCTGGAATTGAAATATTCATAAATAATTTATGTTCTGACAACACTGGTGACAAGCCTATTTGAAACCCAAGGGACAATGTCGACACTCAAAATAATTCATGTATTTTGAATAAAAGGGATGTTTGCTTATAAAAAGTTTTGATGGTACAAAATTGCATAAAGTAACTTTCTTTCAAGATAACTCCAATCTCACCTACTAAAACATTCATTGTATTTTTCCACGAATTTTCAAGATTAACTAAAAAAAAAAAAAAAGATAAACTGCATTCTTTTTCTTCTTTTAAAGAGAAAAAAATCAATAAAATAGAATTTCAAAATGCAGGTTAATGGGAGAGTGACTATAATTAATATGTGTGTATGTCTATCTTCGTAGTAGTTATTTAGAATACAAGATACAGAAAGGGTATCTTTCCCAAGCAATTTTAGCACAAACCTTTCTTTTAGTGGACTAAGATAAATTAGCTATATAGTTGTCTTGCATATGTACATTTTTTTCTTTTTCCCTTTCTTCTTTTCCTATATTCCCATCTTAATTTGTCTTTTCTTTTCAACAGTTTCCTCCCAATTCACTATATCTATTACACATTTTCTAACTTTATTTACTTGATTTAACTACATTGGTTTTATATTTTAGAATATCGTTTGTTCTTAAAGTTAAAAAGGGTAGCAATATATAAAATTTACTTTTGATAGCTTGCATATATTTCTGCTGCTGACAAACTTAAACAATATGTCTCAATTTATTGCTTAATTTTTTGATGAATTAATTTGGTACAGGATCTCACTCCATAGCTTGGACTTGTGGTGATCATCACGTCTCAGCCTCACCAGCACTAGGATTACAAGCATGAGCCATCACACTTGGTTTCAGCAGCTGGCATGTTATGCCCAGTTTCCAGGGCCAGCATGGTATGTGGTACCAGGGATCAAATCCAGGTCCTTGAACTTTCCAGAGAGATGGTTAGACCACCAGGCTATCTCCCCAGCCACATAGATAAATTTTAATTTAATTTTCAATCAGAATATTTCTTGAATTTATCGAAATGTAACTTTACATAAAATAAAATGCACTCATTTTAAATGTACCCTACTATTACCTTTGTAAATTTATAAATGTGCACAGCTATTACCACAATCTGACCTTAAAACATTTTCATCACCCCTGGAAGATTCCTCATGTTCATTTGCTGTTAGTCTCTATTTCAAGTCTTTGTCCTCTGACAAATGGTCATCAGCCTTCTGTTTCTATGGACTGGCCCCATCTACCCAGTCAGCGATGCAAGTGGGATAATATATGGCTCTATGTCTTTAGTGTCTTTCACTTAGCATTCTTAAGTGACAGCTTAGAGTGGTTGAATAGCCTAAAGTATCTTTTAATTTTCTTTCTTTTGGAAGTTACTCTTTGAGACAAGAAAGGATATGAGTAATAGGTATTGTGCTTTGTATCTATGCTCATTGGGGAGGATTTAGGGAAATGACTAGATCTTGACTATGTGATGCTTGTTCTTGTGAGAGTCCACTGTTGGCCTTACAGCTGGGTGCAGTGTGTGAAGACTGGTGGGAAGAGGTGACTCCCTGAAGACAGTGCCTGCAAGTCTAAAACCTTCTTACTGCCTCCATCTCTCAGTGCTTTCTGCCTGTCATGCTGTGAACTGAGTTGCCTTTGCAAGCCCCCTTCCTCAGAACCAACAGACTATGGATTGAAACCTCTGCAACCTTAAGCCAAAACAAACGAGTGTTAGGTACACTGTCTGAGCAAGGAGAGCATAACTAATGCACTAGCAAGCCTTGGAAGTCTTTATAGCTCTCCACTTCTTCCTCTGGCATGGCACCTGTAGCAGTGCTGATATTTGTGTGGAATCTCAGGAAAAGCTCGGCACTTTCTTGGCCACAGGAGCAGTGACCCTTGTCTGCCACTTTGAGGAGAAGATTTGCTGCTAGCCCAAGCATGTTATACTATAGAGGGTAGAAAGTTGTCCTGCAAATATTATGCGTTTGAGATAAAAGATCTTCTAAGTGTTATTAGGATTTTGTTGTGTAGGTCCAGTTTCAGTTTTCCTCTCTCAGCCTGGCTCCTACTACCAATGATAGCTAAAGCCTCTTCTAAAACAATTCCACTTAGTGATAAACAGACTAATTTTCCTATTTACAATGTCAGAAGATGTCAGTTTACCTATTCTCCTTAAATAGCTGCACAAAATCCCAACACTTTATTACCATAATTTATTGAATAATTTTATTAGTTTGTTTTCTTATTGCAAATACTGGTAATAATTTACAGTGACCCTGGCCTGTTCTTGCTTTCTTGAGCATGTATCAATAGGATGAACTACTCCAAGAAGACACGCTGGGTCACAGGCTGTGCATGCTTCCAAGGTGGGCATCTGTTACTCAAAGCACTAGGTTAGCACCTGTGATCCTGCCCACAGCTGATTTGGTATCTGTAGAAAGCTGTGCCTATCACCGCAGTGGTTTTCTTTTGAGGCGCTGATGAGTGCAGATGAATGTAGAGTGTACTGGGTGTGGAGTGAGCAGAAGAGGCTGAACAGCCTCAGGAATGCTGTTATGGGCTCCACTATACTACAGTGCTTTCCCGTGTTTTCTATTCAAAAACTTGAATGCTACCATGAAGGCTAAATTTGGTAGTGAGCTAATCAGACCAAGAGGCACTATGGTTTTGTTGATTGTTCTGTTCCATATCTCTAAGAAAAGAAACCAGGAGAGCCAAAATAAAATAGCTCTCTGCAAACTGATGCTAAAAGTACCTTTGGTCTAGACTGAAAATACACATCAATCTTGCATAGTTTTTTTTTTTTTTTCTTTTTTTTTCTGGAGATTGAACCAGGGTTTTCATACTGAACTATGTCCTCAGATCCCTTTATAAAAATTTGAGATGGGGCCTTGCTCAGTTGATAGGCTGGGCTCAAACTTTTGATTCTCCTACGGAGCTTGTATTACAAATATGTGTTACATATCTTGCTCTTATAGCCTTTCTAAAAAAAGGATAGGGTTTCCCTTCCTACTGGTCAAATATTCAGTTTGTGGTATCTTTTGGTGATAGGTTTTTCCCTTTCTTTTTAAACACTTGATATTTATAGTAAACTATGTAAATGAAGGAGGGGTGGAAGTGGGGAATCTGGGCATACAGCACCATTTGTATGTAGGAGTGGCTGACTGTTTATCATAGGATTTCTGCTTTTGTGCTATAGTGAAATAATGCCAGGGTATAGTTTGAAGTTACAGAACAATGATACTTTGTAAGTTTTCAGGAAAAAGAAAAATCAAAAAGGATGTTTTTAGGTGGATGTAGAAACACTTGCAAACAGTAGTGAATCAAACTCTTTGAGTTTACATGTACTGTGGAATAAAGAAGGTGCTGTGAGTCAGCTTCAAGAGTCTTATATTTTCATCTTCTTTGGTTCTTCTTGGCAGTGATTCCAAATCAAGGGTTTGTAGTGAATGTTTCTACTGATCAAAGAAATTTACTTGGTGTCAAAAACTGTTTCAGTTCCAGAGTGTCTACTGGGTAATTTCTTACTTAGTTCTGATACATGAATCTCACCTTTTTAAGAGGGAAAATTATACCTCAATAGCACAAACCATGAGCATCATGGAAAATGTCAAAATGTGGTACAGCTGGAGAAAAAAAATTCCTTATTTTGAAATCTCCTGTCTCAAATTCTACAACATATTTGAAAGAGGTTTTACTGACAGCCCAGGTCTTAATACAAGCAAGAATTGAGGCATGTCTCTCTCTCTCTCTCTCTCTCTCTCTCTCTTTTTCTCTCTCTTTGTATAGGGTCTTTTTGTATAGGGTCTTACTATACAGCTCAGACTCCTAGTGATCCTCCTGTCTCAGCCTCCCCAGTGCTAGGATTACAGGTGTGCCCCCTACCACTCCTGGCCTTGGCGGCCAGCTAAGCGCATCCAGGGGTGGGCTGGAGCAGTGTGTGGAACCATAGAAGGAACCCGGGTCCTTGTGCTTGCCTAGGCAGACATTTAGACCACTGAGCTATTGCCACCGATGGAGACATGTCTCTTGACATAGTGAGAGAACATCTTTGAAATCTATTCACTGGACTGTCTTCTTTTTTCTTCACAAGTAATTAGTGGAGATAACAAGTTAGGGACAGAGGAGGAGGAGAATGATGTGGTCACAGACTGTTCATTGGCAGAAACCCTGGCAACTAGGCCAACTGGAGAACAATTTGTCCAGTGATCTTTGTCTCCTGAATTAACATTACTTTAATGTACCATGGGGACACAGGCACCATTAGCTCTTCTTTTAAATTGCCTTTTATTTTTCATTATAGAATAATACATGTTATATAAACTGATTCAACTATAGGAAGAAAAGGAAACATTTGTGGCACTGTTGCCTGGTGTAGCTCCTGGCTTTCCATTTTAGTTGATGATTGTTCCTCTCATGTGACACAACTAAAATAAAGATTCAAACCTTTAAGCCATATCATCTAGTCTTTTTCAATGACAGTCAGCAAATGTTTATTGAGTAGCATTTCCTAAGTCAGAAACTGGACTAGGTGCTAAAAATACGAAGGGAAATCAATTTTGGACTATGACTTAAAAAATCTTAAAGGAAAATGTAATTAGTGAATGATAACCTTTGCTATTAATGTTATTAATGTCACTGAGTAGTGACAGTACTATAGGAAGCCAAAGAGATCACAGTGTATCTAACTTTAGAGAAGAATCATAGAAATGGTTCGGGCTCACCCACTGCTGGACCTATATATGCTTGCTGTGAACCTGAGCTTTCTTGTCAGTGAAAAGATGTTAGATCTCATGGGATGAAGGTCCAAGTGTGTCTCAGATGTTCAGGTTTCAGCAAGGAAAGCACAATATCCAAGGAACCTCTTTAGTCTTAATTAAAAACTTCCCTTGTTCTAAGAGACCCCAAAGTTCCTGGAAAGCTTGAAATACCGGCCATCTTACTTACATGGTTCTTCCTAATTTTCATATCCCACAGCTGCATACTGAAAATGAATACTTGGTGAAGTCTCTGCTATCATCCTATGATATGGCAGCTAGATTGAAATACGGAATATGCATTAATACTACTCTTGCTTTCTTCTTTTCCAAACATGTCCTGAAGTGTGGTAACTTAAGCAACTTTTGAATAAAGCAGGCCTTGTATACTAGTTTGTGATAAATACATTAACAGTGTAGTAAAATGAGTTTTGATTTTAGAGATTATCCCACAAATAACAGTGTGCAAATGCTCAGTAGAGGCAAAAGCTCTATACAAGCTGCCACTTTACTGGGCTGTGAGTTCAGATCTGCCCCTTGTAAGTCACCTGCCCTGCAAAGAATAGTTGCTTTACAGTTAGACAGTTGTTACTCTTTCGATTATGAGCTCTGAGAGCTGGAGAAAATATCTCCTTTCTGGGACAGTTTTGTCATTTATAAAATATGAGTAGTGGTAGTCACCTGGTAGGTTTGGCAGTGGACAGAGAATGTTGTATGTAGTATGTGTTCAGCAGATATTTTCCTAAACTATGTGTTTTTTGTTATTATCTGGAAAGGTTAGAAAGATATGTTTTGCAGGGCATCTCAGAATATAAATATATGCATATGAATATATGCAGATATATATTTGAGTACATAAAATTATATGTTGCCCATTAATATTTCCAAGACAGCCAATGTATATGCTAAACGTTACTACTCAAAATTAGGATCGAACCTAAGTCATAGAATTGAATGATGTGAAAACTGATTTAATTTGTTCATTAAGTTGAATGTGCTACTTACAGTCTCACAGGATAAAAAAGAGAAAGTTACAATTTGTTAGGCTTATCGAATGTTGATGTGTAGGATATGCTTAACAAGGATAATTTTAAATTTACAAGAGATAAGATCAAAATTCTTAAATGTATGCCAATAAGATAACTAATCAATGACAGCATAGACCATAAATACTATTTTGAAAAATAATGGCTTAAGCTATAAGAGAAAAACCGATTTAAAAAAAAAAATCCAGTTTGGTAGTGATTTGAAAGAAAAAAGTACAGAAAATCTCGGTTTGTCTTATATCTTCATTGGGTATTTAAAGAGCAAGAGAGCCCACTTTCTTCAATTGCAGGTTATTCAGTGACAATTCAGTGTCACTCCAGACAGTGAATAATATAATCCCTGTCACCAGCTCTACAGTTACACATTTCTTACATAGAAGACAGGTGCTAGTTTGTGTATCATAGGCTGATATTTCAACATCTCCATTTTTACTTATACAGACAAAAATACTGGCCACCAAAACAGGCTTAAATGTTGAGTAACCTTCTTCCATGCCCGTTAGCGAATGCTCCTGCCATACCCTCTGCTTGGAGTTGCCAGAGGCATTGGGGAAATAATGACAATGATAATTTGATGAATCACAAAGCTAACAAACAAGTGGCAGGCCTAGTTTTTGTTTTCTAAGACTGTACAGATATGCTGCAGAAGGACAATCTTATAAAATAAAATAAGCAATTTAGCTGAGGATATTTAAACATCAGCTTTTAGGACATTTTCTTCAGAATTAAAGAAAAAAAAAAAAAAAAGGATCAGTGTCAAAACAGCCAGTTCAAAGAGATGTTTTAAACATTAGTTGTTTCCTTGGAGCAGCAAAAACTTTCCAGGAAGTGAAGCTGTTTGGAAATATTTTCAGATCATTGTGGAAATGTACCGAGAAGCAGGCAGGCAGTGCATCAGTGAAGCTTTGGACTAATCTGCCTAAGCACCACTGGGAAACGAAATCCATTTGAATTGTCTGTGGGTTATGTTATGCACTGCTCTCAGAGACATTCACTTTCATGCAGAATGATAGGGGTGTTGGTGACAGGATTACAGAGGGAACAAGAAAGGGAGATAAAGTCAGTGAAACACTAAAGGGCTCTCTCAGCGTGAATCAGTCTTTAAGTCTGTTTTTCTACTGGAAGAAGAAAAGCTATGGAAAAGGCACAGATGCTGGTAGAACACAGGGTCCTCTCACACACACCGAGAGACCTTTTCTGACCTGAAAGCAGGGCTTTTACATGAGTAAGTGGGAGAAGCTGCCTGGAACGGCTGTTTTTGCAACAATTGTAATAGGCACCTATGGAACAGAGTTCAGTGTTTTGGAGAAGGACATCTTTGATATGTTTCAACAGCCTGACTTGAGGTCTTTACAGGAAGCTTCTTATTTCAAATTCTCAAGTCTTTCAACAGGAGGAGTATTGTTAGTGATTTTCCTTTGTCTCTATCTCTTATTTTTTAATGCATTTAGTACATGGTCTATAGGGTCTTACTACACAGGTCAGACTCGTGGTGATTCTCCCATTTTGAGCCTCTCAAGTGCTGAGGTTACAGATGTGCACCACCACACCCAGTCTCAATCTCTGTCTCAGCCCCCTCCAGGGGCTGGGCCAGCACAACACACTGGCGATTGAACCCCAGTCCTTACAACTGCCTAAGCAGGCGCTTTCATCCATTGAGCCATCTGGCCACCCCTTTGTCTCTTTTAGAAGGTGGGATAAATTGCCAAGAATGACTGTTCTTGGTCTTTTTCACCTTGGATCAAAGTTCAAGGTAGCTTTGCCCTTTGATGACAGAGGTGGAAAAGGTGATAATTCCAGAGAGGGAGGGAATGAAAGTGAAGGGGTGGGGACACCAGGCGAGGTAGAGCCCCAAGCCTTGACCACAGGGACACTGCTGTGCCCAGTTTTCCTAGACTCTGCTGAACGAAACACGGAATTGTATTCAAGAACCCGAGAACCAAGCATTTTTATTTTACAGGAGAAGTACTGGGACCTTGTTAGGATGGCAAGAGTAATGAGCTAACATCATTACCAACACAGCAACAGTAATAACCTGCCTTCAAAGTTCTTTGAGAAGCGCTGAAAAATAGGATTAAAATATCCCAGCTGTGGTCAAGTCATTGATACTGACTTCCATGTAAGTCTAGGCCACAGAATGTCATGAGAGTGTCCTTCGCAGGGCACAAAGCAGCATAGTTCCCATCTCTGAGAACCTGTGATATCCTTCCCGTTTTTCTTTGTTTGTTTTCATTTCTAGTACATTGGATATTCTACTACTTTGTTCTTAATGCGCTTCCTCAACCATACACCTTCTGCAGTAAGACTATTTTTCTGTTTAAAACCCGAGGACATTTTTACTGTTTTGGTTATACTTTAGCACTTGTGTAGTCACTTTTAGATTCCCATCATTTTAGCAGCTGTAGCCAGCTAAGTACGACACTGAGGGCGGGGCTTAGGAAATGGGCTCAGTCGTCCGGGAGTAGTAACCGTTTGGCAGCTCAACAAACAGAACAGTTCAAGCCTGGTGACTCCAAAAGCTGTCTCTGTACATGTGATAGCAACTGCAGTTTTCCCAGGATCTAGTAAGAGGTTTTTCAGAGGGAGTCAGGTTTCTGTCTGTAGAGAGACATTCCTCTGGGCTTAACTCTGACCTCCTAGTCCAAGTGGATACAAAATAAAATCCAGAGACAGCTGGGAAATGATCAAGGGGCGGGGGGAAATGATATTTGAGGATGTGAAAGCAAAAAGGGTTTATTTTTTATTATTTTTATTTTACAGTAATTAATACATTGCATACTCCTGTCTTTGTCATAGTTGTTCAGAGTGCAAGATGCAGATATGTTTTCTTTTGTAAACATCATTAGTACAAAAAGCGTTTATCAAGTGTTCTCAATTGCTTTTGCTGCCTGTGTACACCGCAGTACGAGTAACAAAGCTGTATCCATCTTTCTCTTCTTTTCTGCCAGTTCAGGGCACCCCATCTTCCTCCTAACTATATTCATTCAGAGAAGTGGCTTTGAAGGTGTGACTTTCCTGCCTGGTGCCCTGAAGCGCTTGCTGGTGGAGTGGCTATTGTCAGATTAATCTTTTCCACTTGCTCATCTGCGAGCAATGACAGCGGTCCACAGGCTAAGATGTGCCTGGGTCTGAACCATCTACTTTGGGCAATTAACTGCCAATATTAGATTTTTTTTTGAGAAATAAAAATATCAATCTAACCCATCTAATATTAAGATGAGAACGAAGTTAGGAATAGGTTGTTAACTCCTCTAAGGAACTCGTAAATGATTTCTCTTTTTTATTTCCTGGCACTTTTTTCTTCCCAGCATTTTTCCCCTTTCTTCTTTGTTGCTTATCATAAAATGAAGAGTAAACAGGAAGGGAGTCTTATATGGAAGGAAAGAATTATGAAGTGGGTGTGTGTGCGCATGCATGTGTGCGTGTGCAGGGCATGTGTGTCTGTACATGTGCATAAAACAGGGAAAGGCCATGCTTTTACTTCTTTTTTATGCATTTAATACAGGGCCTCCAGGGTCTCACTACACAGATCAGACTAGTAGTGATCCTTCTGTTTTAAGTCTCCCAACCACTGGGACTATAGGAGTGAGCCACCATGCTCAGTCTAAAATCCATGCTTTTATTACATTAAATGAAATTTAGACTATACTTTCTTGATATGTATTTTGTAAAAATAATGGGTCATAATTAAGAACTTTATTTATACCGAAAAAGGCAAAATAAAATAGTGTCTTAGTTTTTATAAAGGAAAGTGGCAATTGTAGTTCAACTGAAAGCCCAAAGGCACAGTTCTTATGAGACTGGAAAGTTTTACTTCATGAGCTCACATACCAGACGAGTTTCTCAGTTGTAGAGAATGGAAAACCTCTAGCATGCATAAAAGCCATTTGTTGGAAGGATATTGAGTTTCTTAGACATAGGCTATAGGGTGAGAGACCAGAGTTAGAAATAATCTAGAAATGAACGGCGAGCAAATAGCTGAGCACACAGCTGAGAGCACTCTACTAGAACAGTCTGCTTAGAATCCGTCACGATTCCTGCTCCCTTATTGGTGCTGCTCCTGCTACCCTGCAGATCACTTCTCGCCTCAGAGATGGGAGCCAAGAAAATTCTCTCACTCTTCCGGCAATTTGTTATCTCTCATCTCAAGAATCAGAGGCCTAGAGAAGAATATCTAATTGACTGAACTCAGATCATGTGATTTTGTCCATCCAGCTAAGAAAGGCCAGACAGGGGGCCAGACAGGACACTGTCAGTTGGGCCTCTTCATTTTTAAGCCAACTGTATCCATCCATTGGTCTTCTAATAGGTGGAAGGCTCCTTCTTTGTCTTAAAAAGAAATCCTGTTGGAGGTAATGACGTCTCCTGTCCTTGCACTTTTGCAGGGCCTTGTCTATTGGTCTTTACATGTCTCCTTTTGTCCATTTGACCATTTCCTTTATTTTTTTAGTTTTGGAATATATTATTGTTATTAATATTATTATTATTATTTAGTACAGTGATACAGGTTCTGCAGGGTCTCACTACATAGACTGGACTTGTGGTAATCCTCTTGTTTTCAGCTTCCCAAGTGCTGGGATTACAGGTATGCACCACCCTGCCCAGTCTCAGTCCCGATCTCAGCATGCCTGGGGGGCGGGGCCAGCAGGACATGCTGGGGATCAAACCCCAGCCCCTGTACTCTGCCTAAGCAGGTGCTTTAGTCCACTGAGCAATTAGGCCAGTCCTAGACCATTTACTTATTGAGATGAGAGTTTATGCTGCTTTTAGTGTCTTCACCTACAGTGCCTAGCATGCATCAGTGCTTAAAATACATGTTCCCAATAAAATTAGTATGCCACAATGAAAGCTAGTATAATGTTAATAAATATAATAATAAAGTAAATATTGACAAAGCACACATATACTACCCATTTTCTCATTTTTATCATTTTGACAATCTGGTGAAGTTGGTTTTCTTCATCTTAGGTATGAGTAAGGACATCTCAGGTTAAATAAAATGCTCTGCTTTATTTTTATTTATTTATTATTTTGATGGGACAAGGGTTCGAGCTCTTGACCTTGCACTTGCCAGGCAGGCACTCATGCCATAGAACTATCTCCCCGGCCCCTGTCCTGGTTTATTTAGCAGAAGCTGATAGGCAAGGATTCCAGGTAAGATGAGCAGAAGCCAGAGCCCATCATCAGAACTGTACAGGTTGGATGACATTCAGGTAGAAGAAAATGGCTCAGTCCCAGGAAAGAGACCACTTCTTTACTACTGTTCTGTGTTTTTAGATAGTCACCTAGAGTGGATGGTATTTATTTGATGGCCAATAAAACAAGGAAGAGTTTTATGCTTCCTGATAAAAATTAAATATTCTTTTAGCTTTACTAGTATGGTGGAGGAAATGCCATTTCATTTTAAGTTGGCTAATAAAGCACTGCTTTTCTGTATAAAGTGTGATCAAAATATACAGCAAGTATTTAATTTTTTTAAAGTGTTACAGTAAAAGACATATTGCCATTAATCTTTCTGAAAAGATTTCCCTTCACTTTAAGCACATTCATCTCATCATTCTTGCCCCTTTCTGATGCAGTTCTGAAAGTACCCTGCTGTGTCTTTACAAGGCATAATAAAAAGTATAATAAGTGCTCTGTCAAGCATCACCCAGTGGACGGACAGGCTTGGAAAAACATTATAGTGTGTCTTATCCACCTCATTCACCGGATCTGGCACTGTGCTACTTCTGGCTCATCCCTAAAGTTAAAATGACCATGAAAGGTAAATGTTTTGAGTTGATTCAGGAAATTAAGACCGCCATGACAGCACAACTAAAGACACTCATGAGAAATGAGAAAGGATTTCCAGAACTGTTTCAGAAAGTGGCTTAAACTTTATGTTCAAAGCAAGGGAAATTTTAAAGGAGGATTAATAGAAATATATCTATTAGTGTAATAAATGCTTTTAAAACTTTAAATGTTTACTGTGGCTTTTGATCATACCACATAGTATTCTTGGCTTTGCACCTGATTCTTAATATAAGCAAATACAATAAATATAAACATATCTACATAATTATATTCAAATAAAAATGCTGATATTTTATATCTCACATCAATAATCTTTATTTTCCTTAATTGGTTAACAAAAATAAACATAAAACATCACTTTGCCCTAAAAATTAAGAACTTTGGATGTATTTTTCTTTCACATCAGAAGTATATTCAAATAATAATTAAATATTTTGTTGTGGGAAAAAAATTCTTACTAAGATATGAAAAGCCTGGGGCCCGGCGGGATGGCTCAGTGGTCTAAAGCGCCTGCTTGGGAAAGCTTGGGCGGCTTCAGGGACCGCGGTTCGATCCCCGGCACCACATGCTGCACCAGCCCTGCCCTCGGGGCAGGCTGAGCAGGCCATAAAAATAAATAAACAAAAGTTCTGAAACAAGAAAATTAAAAAAGAAAAAAAAAAGATATGAAAAGCCTGCAGTTTAATATGACAGTCATTTGCAAATTTCTTTTTTCTTTCTTTCTTTCTTTCTTTTTGCTTTTATGAATTTAGGACAGGACCTACAGAGTGTACAGGGTCTCACTATGTGTAGATTGGATTTGTAGTAATCCTCCTGTTTTCAGCATCCCAACTGCTGGGGTTACAGGTGCACACTACCACACCTAGTCTTCCTTGTGGTCTCAGTGTGCCCCGGTGGGTAGGGGGCAGCAGGGCATGCTGAGGAATCGAACCCTGGCGGCTGGGCTCTGCCAACATAGGCACTTTAGTCTGCTGAGCTATCTGGCCAGCCTACACATGTTTTTATTAACATAAATGTATACATTATTATTTTTAAGGTGAGTTATATCTGAGAAAACTCTTATTTTATTTTTCAGGAAGGAAAAAACAGTTTGGAAAATGTTATTACAAAACATGGAAAAACAAAACAACTACAATAACAAAAAACAAAACATTTTTTTTTCAATTTTTTATTGTTTAAATTTAACAATGGTTATATTACATATTTTCATCATCAGATCAGTTTAGATTAATACATATAGGTATATAAGATTGATCAAACAATTAAACATTAACCTTTCTAAATCCACATTACTTTTCTTTTTTTCTTTTCCCCCTTCTTTTCTTTGAAAGTTGACATATTGCATATTGTCCTCACAATCATTCTACAGAGTGCAGTGTGTGGGCATGACCCACCTCCATATTGATGTTGCATAGAAAAAAGAAAGAAAAAAAAAAAAAGGAAAGAATATGCTTCTCTTTGGACTAAGAGGAAGCAGATACATACACAGTCAAAGGTTTTGCAATTGCAGTGTGCCACCAGTGAAGCTTGTGATGTTGGAGGCTATTGAATCTAAGCCTCCTACAGCTCATCTCACCAATCTAGCTCTGCGTTCCATGCATTGTAATTAAGGATTTTTTTTTTTTTCTTGCTGGGTGGTCAAGGGCAAGTCGAAGCAAGACCTGTGTAACTAAACGTTCACTTTTTGTATCTTCCAGGGTCAAATCCCCTCAGGATTAAATTTGAGACCATAGACAGTACTTTATAGAACTGTTGTTAGTGTCAGCCTTCTGAACGAGTCATGGCCATTGCTTGGCCATTGTGCTTTCTGTGAAAGCCTGAGAGAATGAAAAAACAAAACATTTTGAGGGAGGAAAGAAAGATGAAGAGAAGGAAAGATAGAAGGCTTGAGAGAATGGACATTGTGTATGAGGCCACAGATTACTGAAGAAAGAGTAGGAGAAAGATTTTGCTCAGTAAGACAGAACTTGAGGTTGGAGGTAAGCACCAAGCATGAAAGGAAGGGAAATATGAAGATCAGAACCTTGGAGTCAGAAAGCTGTCAGAGATGATAAGATGTAAAGAGATGGTAGTGGATGTCAGTTGCAGTTGCTTTACACTGCGCAGGTCATGAAGCACAGGATTGCTGCGCTAGACTTTGTCTTGAGTACTGAAGTTATTTAAGAACTCAAGAATGTGTCCAGAGGTCACGAGACAATGGTGATGAAGGTGGGGCAGTGTTTCTGAAAGAGAACATGTGCCCCCTAGAAGGGTTCTGAGAGTTGATGATGAACAGTTGTTTGGAAGCAGCAAGGTGTGTATCTAAGACAGAACGCTCCAGTGCATGAAAACTATGAGAAGTGTGGTGAGGAACTTCTTCTGGAGGGAAAACTGGCAGTGAGCTTCGAATAGGAAAATGGAGATGTTCAACACAGGAAGGAGTGTGCATGTCATTTTTTGGCTCTTTTAAAAGTTATTAATACAGTCTTGGGCTGGGGAGATAGCTCAGTGGAATAAGTGCTTGCTTGGCAAGTGTAAGGTCCTGAGTTCAATCCCTGATACCACCAATAATTAATTAATTAATACACTCTGAGTAACAGTGATGTGCTGGACATCACACTGGATATTAGGAAGTTAAAGACATATGACAAAATACTATTAAGAAAAGTGGATGAACTTTATCACAGCTGAATGTCATCACTAGTTGGCCTATGGCTTTATGGAATTTCATGCTTTTCTTGTATCTAAGTTTCCTAATGTACGATATAAGAGCACTAATGACACATTTTATAAGGTTGTTACAAAGATGAAGTATAATGTAATTATAAGGTCTATTATTGTGTCCGCTGATAGTTGCTATCACAGCAATTCTTCCTCATGTGTGATTTAATATCCTGAAGTTTCAGTAATCCACAGTCAACTGTAGTTTAAAAATATTCTATGAAAAATAGCAGCAATAAACATTGTTAAGTTTTAAACTTCATGTAGTGGAAACATGCTTGATAAATTTATGCATCATAGTAACCTAGGAGGAATTCACATTGAAAGCTGTCCTTAGTCAGTTTTCTTGTTATTGAGCACGACTGACACCACAACTTGAGGAGCAGAAGTTTAATTGGCACATTGCTTTTAGGGATTCGACCCAAGACTGGCTGGCTCCAAGCAGAAGTATCACAACAGAAGGCACTTCTGGAACAAACATGCCTAGTTCATGGTGACCAGGAAGCAGAATGGGAGGGCATTATCATAGCAGATAGCAGCTGGGGACTCAAAGTGAGTCAGTGTAACAATGTCCAAATGTTATAGTAGAGGCCAGCAAGATAGCTCAGCGGTCTAAAGCACCTACTTAGGCAAGCTTAGGCAAGTGCTTAGGGACCTGGTTCAGTTCCTGGCACCACATGCCATACCAGTCTCAGGGTGGGCTGAGTTGGCCATAAACAAAAACAAAATGTTGGATTCAAGCTTGGCATGTTTCAACCTGCTTCAGTCTTCACAATTTTATAAGCTTTATAAGCTTACCCAAGGTCACCCAAAAAAGTCCTTTAGTAACCTACTAGACATTTCCAAATCCAGTAAATTTGACTTAACAGGATTAATAGCCACAATCAACCCCTCATTAGCTTGATGCATGAACATGGCTCTTTAAACCATTATCATATCTCCAAATACATCAACAGCTTAATAATTTAATCTATCCTGTTCAAAGCCAAAAGATAATTACCCCCTCCCCAATGTTGCTATGGTACTTTTCAAAAAGTTCAAGTCAACATTTCTCGAGGCAAGCTTTTAGCTGTGAACTTCTGTAAAAATAATAAATAAGTTATATGATTCCTAGGTACAATGGCATCAGCATTCTCATTCCAAATGGAAGGAATAGAAGAATAGAAAGTAAGGAGACCAAAAGAAGGCTGAAATCTAGGAGGGCAAGCACTAAGTCCTATAGTTCTCTCTGGACTTTAGGGCATGCAGTGCTAAGATATAGATATACACAGGGCTTGGGCTGTGTATCTCCATGGCTTCACTGGTTGAAGCATGCAGAATCCCTTTCTGGAGTTGATTGTAAGTTTGTAGGGTAGACATTCCTGGGTAGATATTCCAAGTCTCCTGCATCTCTGACTTCCTGGTGTTTCTACTGTACATTTAACTCCATTTTAATAATTCTCATAATTTGACCATCTCAGGGGATCCTTCCCAAGAACCCTGGTTTTCCTTTAACATTTTGGTGGAAGGTCCTCTACAACCCTTGAATTTTGCTTGCCAGTGAATTCAGCCTCGTGTGGCTGATGCCAAGTCTACTGACAGCAGAAGCAATGACCCAACCATGGCCACAGTGCTCCCTGAGTGCCCAGATGGCTTAACAGAGTGAAATAAATATCAGGAAACCAATTCTAGATGCTCATGTCAAGTAGAAGTCCTGGGGTTCTCTTCTTAAATGAAAAACTTACTCTTTTATACCACTGAGATTGTGATAGAGGACATCTTGATGATTGTCAGATGCCCTCGGTACTTCTTTATTTTTGTCTCTGTACAAAATACTAGGTTACTTTTTAGTGGTGATCATTGGCACCCATACCTGCTTTGTCACAAATTTATACATGGTTTCCCCCCCCCCCCCCGGGGCAAAATTTGTTTTTCAGATATTTCTGATTCGTTGTTTGACTCCAATTCTTAGTATGATTTTGGTAGAAGATGTCCAGCAGTATCCATAATGTAGCCTGAACATGATATATCTTGAAATTTCCTCTACCAAATCAATTAGCCATGTTCCTTAATCTCAGCCTCTTATAAAGTGCACTGAGATGGCAATTGAGACGAGATGTGGTGATGCATGCCTGTAAGCCTAGCTCTTCAGAGGCTGTAAACAGGCAGATCACTATGAGTCTGGTCTAGGAGTGAGACCCTGAACACCCTGTAGATGTGTCTTATTTACTTTTTTCTCATTGCTGGGACAAATGCCCAATACCCAAAATGAAGGAAGGAAGGAAAGGTTTATTTAGTTCACAGTTTATGGAGGTTTTTGTCCATATTCAGCTGGCCCAGGGATGATTGGAACAGGGCAGAGACCATCCAGTTCATGGTGGCAGGACAGCAGCAAAATGGTGACAGAGGCAGCCAACCAATCAGGGCAGCAGAGAAACAGCACTAGTCTGTTTCTCTGTCTCTCTTTAAATTGCATCAGGCTCTCTGCCTTAGCCTATCTACCTCAGGCCACACCTATAATTCCCAGAAGTACTCAGACCCATTATCTCATCAGTACTAAAACACATAATCCCAGTGATACATGAGTCAAGTCTCAATCTATAGAGGGCCCTGCCCCATGATTGTATGAGGCTTTAGGGGGCCAACTAGGCATAAACCATAATAAGACCCTTCCCTAAAAAATACAAAAAAAAAAAAAGAAAAAAGAATTTCAAGGCACAGGCAAAATGTAGACTATTTTTTTTTTTTTTTTTTTTTTTTTTTTTTTTTTTTTTTTGAATAAAGTGTAGCAAACTCTGTCTGTAGTCCAATTGCCAATTTCACCTTTGTTTTCGACTGAAATTTCATGAGCCCATGTTGCCTTTAGCAGTCTGTTGTTCTGAGATTTGAAAAGAATTGGCTGTCAAGTATGGCTATACCATCCTTGGCCTCCTCAGGCATCCATCTCCAAACTTTTCCAAACTACTGCTGCAAGCAAATATTACAGACTCTGAATCACATTGTTAGTAATAGCTATGACTCTTCTTGTAAATTGCCAATTTTATGCATTAGTCATCTTTCCATAGCTGTAACATAATACCCAATACACGTGTCTCACAGAAGGAGAAGTTTAACTTGGGCCATGCTCTCATGGATTTAGTCTACCACTAGCTCGTTTCAAGGCAGAAGCATTGTGAAAAAGGCAAGTGGTGAAACCAAGCTGCTTAGTTCATGGCAGCCAGGAAGCTGAGCTGGGCAGCAGCATAACAGAGGCACCTGACCAAGCCAGACGCTGACAGTGTGCACTGCTGACCTGCTAAACAGTGCTTCACACAGTCTTGATAGACCAAGATTGATGAACATAGTCTCCATTCTTTAACAAATTCAATTAGAATAATAATGCGGTTGAGCATCTTTGTTATTGGAGCCAACTTCTCAAACTTTTAGGTTAATTGTAGGTGACTATACTGTTCACTCTGTATTCTTGTGATATTGTTGACAGAACTGTGATAATTGGGCAGCAGAAAGTTTTTAAAAATATATATATATATATTTAAGGTATACAACGGGATGCTTTGAAATACATAATCATGGTGAAGTGATCATTATGGTCAAGCAAATTAACCTGTCTAGGTTAATTTGAAAACTGTTTGTGTTCTGACTTGTAAAAACTTGTGAATTACCCTTTGTGACTTGAACTTTATTGTCACATTGGTGACTCTGCAGGGAACACTGTCCTAATTTTCCAAAACTTTAAAGATAAATTGCTCACCTTTTGGCTTCAGAGACTAAATTTAGGGTGATAACCATCAAACAGTGAACGGAACAGAGATGTTGGTGTGAAGGGGGATGAAATTTGGACTTTCAGTCCTTTGTGTGACAACTATGAATTTACTTTTACTTAGGGTATTCTAAAGAGGAGTTTTTTCATTGTGAAACTAGCATGACAGACTTTTTAGATTCTGAAATCTGTCTTCGTAAAATTATCCTGTTCTAATTTGCTGAAATGTGACAATGGATCTTTCATTCAGAAATATGTATACAGATTTGGGGTCATTTTTAAAAATTTTATTTTTTTATTTAGGAGAGGGTCTACAAGGTCTTGCTACATAGATCAGACGCATAGTGAGCCTCCTGTTTTCAGCGTCGCAAGTGGTGTGATTACAGGTGTGCACCACCATGCCCAGTCTCAATTGCTATCTCAGCACACCCTGAGAGCCATGCAGGCACAGCGGGTGCGGGGATCTTATTCCCAGCGCCTGCATCTGCCTAAGCAGACACTTTAATCCACTGAGCTATTTGACTGGCTCTTGGTGTCATTTATGGCTGTGAAATTTTATGAGACATTCACTTTATGTCAAACTGTTTAAAATGAAGGATTATTGCTTTTAAAAATGTTTTAGGTTTTTAAGAAGTTGTTTTACCTTATTTTCTTTGATCAAGTTTTAATTTTTTAAAAAATGTGTATCTAGAGCCATAGGTATCATATATTATTATTTTGTACATTTTCGAGGGGGGCATCAATGGACATTTCTTAGGGACTTGTGGGGGAAATGGAGCAACATAGTTCTTGGCTACATGGTAAAATGATTTCCAGTTGCACTGTTATTGAGCTACGTAGATCGGCCCAAGGGAGGTATCCTGGCCTTGCAAGAACAGCCTGCCATCCTCTGGGCCTGTGTGTTTCATCTGTTTCAGGCCTATAGCCTGCTAACAGGAGCGCAAAACATCCTTATTGGCATATGAAGGCACCAGGGGGCTTTTACAGATGTCGTCTCTGACAGCTTCTGAAGTGGCTTTTCAGCTGTCACCATAGCCCCTACTGGGCTAAACATATGTTTAAAACATGTGAAGAATGGCCAGGCTTAGAGGCTCTCCTGCTCCTCCGTATTGTTCCTGGCTCCGTTTCCTGCTTGGCTTGCCAGCGTTCTAATTGTGCGGAGCTTGCAGCTGCCGCCCAAGCATCAGAGTCTCAATTTGGTGTTTTGGAGCTCCTGGAGCTTCCACTGCTTCTGCCAGACGTTCTCCCAGTTGCTACCGCTGTGTTACTTCCGACTGCAGAGGGGAGGCTGGGAGTCTGCCTCTCTTAATCATACACTGCAAGTTCATGCAGGGCAGCGCTGCTCACCGCGTGTGTGGTGTCCGCTGCAAGGCTCTGTCGTGAGGAGCGCTGCAGGAGCTCTCACCAGTATTTTCCAAGTTCTCCCTGTTTCCTTGAGGAAGGAGTGTCTGGATTTCTTTATTTCTCCCTTAAAGCAGAGGATATTCCCTCTGTAGTAATGCAGACATAAATTATTTAAAGTAGGGGATCAGTCATGATATTTATTTTTATTTTCATTTCATTTATTTTATTTTCTTATGTATTTAGTACAGGGCCTGCAGGGGTTCACAACACAAATCAGACTCATAGTGATTCTCCTGTTTTCAGCCTTCTAAGCGCTGAGATTACAGGCATGCACCATCACGCCCAGACTCAGTTGCTGTCTCAGTTCGCGTGCGGGGAGGGAGGACAGGGTTGGTGTGATATGCCCAGGACTGCACCTTGGTCCCTGAGCCTGTTGAAGCAGGTGCTTTAGCCTGCTGAAACTATCTGGCCAGCCTTGTCATGATATTTAAGTCTGTTGGCTTCTTATAAAGATAAACTCAGTTTGTTTGACTATGCCTTACAATTTCTTGCTGTTGTGTTTCTAAATATGGGGTTCAAGTATGTTATGGTAGAGTAAAATAATGGATGTGGCAAATACCGCATTGGCCCCATGAAATCTTATGAAGAACTCTGTGATAGAGTGGATTTTGATGTTTTTGAATTGCAGCACTAAAAAGAGGAGAAATGGGGCTTGGAAGATAGCAGCATTTGTCTCTTCTGGGAGTTTGGTCTGGATCTTTATAAACTTTTTCTGGTTAATCTTGACTAGAATCCACTAATCTAATTATTTTATTTGTATTTTAAAAATGGAGAAATTGAGGCCCAGAGGCTAAGTACACTATCTTAGGACACATATTTGGCAGTGATAGAAATATTGTACAATCCAGGTGGGTCTGATGCCAAAGCTGATGTCTCCTTATTTGAGTAAACTGGTCCCAAGAGTGGTTCACAGGAACTTCTGGAAATGTGTGTGTTCATTCATGAAGGGAAGTCACTGAAGCTTATTTTAAACATATCTTTTGTCTATGTGTGCCAAATTTCCTAGTATCACATACCTCAGGAGACCATGAAATGATATCAAAGCCTACTCCTGCTTATGGCATGTTGGAAAGTTCTTGCAAATTGCTCTCAAAGTGGATTTATAAATCATCTCATTAAGTGTTTGAGATAATTCTGCATTTTCTAGAAGGGTGCAAACAGGAAAATGCATCCCAGATAGACTGAACACATATGGTGGGAACTTCTAAGGAGCTGACATGATTAAGTCTGGCGTGGTAGTGCGCTGCACATTTATACTCCTAGTACTAGGGAAGCTGAGGCAGAGGGATTATGAGATTGAGACTTGCCTGGACTGCATCGCTAGATCTTGTCTGAAACAATAAAAGATGACACACAGAGAAAGACAAATGATGGGCAGGGGAAAAGAAAAGGGTGAGAAGAAGGAGAGAGAGGAAGTTAGGACAGCAGGCAAAATCATCCTAGCAAGTGCTCAAGCAGTAGAGCTGGAACTGGAAAGGAGGTAGAACATGGTGAAAGCCAAAGTCTGGGAGGCAGTGGACTTGTAATTTGTGTGAAGCCCACTTCTGTTGCTTAGTAGCTGTGTGACTTTAGGTAATTATTTAATTTTCTGGGTTTCTATTCCATTGTACTTAAGATGGGATAAAATTTCACCCTTTTGCACAGATTTATTGACAATAAACAATAACATGCATTGGTACATTGGTGTTACTATGTGATGTAATATGCACTCATAAAGTGTAGCTGTCTTGTCAAGGACTAACAGTGAAATGCCTTCTGTGAGTTGCTTAGAGATTTGGTAATTTTTTTTTATAAATAATATGATCAGCCCCAAGGAGAATGAAGTAAAAGGTTTTGAAAGTAGAGATAAACCAAGGTTCAAGAATAATATAAGAAACAATAAGGTACTTGCAGGACTGCAGAAGAAATTATAATTTTGAGTTCTTAAATTGGAAGTATCTCTGAGAGAACCAGATGACAGCGTGTGACCTAATGTTTAGCACTCAAAAGAAAGCCTATTGCATGAAAGGTGCTCATAAATATTTTATGAATAAATAAAAGAGTAAACCTGGAGGATACATATCTGGAAAATAAAGGCATGGAATGAAACTCTGGGGCCTGCCCATACTTGGAAATCCAGGGAAACAAAAGCAGCCGGGAGAAGAATTAGACAAGGGATTTCCAAGCAACAAGAACAGACCTAAATGAAAATTATGTCTGGCAAGGCCAAGGAAGAGTTCAAGGCAGAAAGGAGTCTTCTACCACAGTAACACTCACAGAGGTAGCAAATATCATGCCTAATGAAAGATATTCCTATTTGATCATGAGGTTAGTCTATTTTTACATTTCTCAAAGTATATTTAGTAGAAGTAAGGGCCAAAAATTACTTAAGAGAGTTGAAAGAATTGGAGATGAGGAACATGGGTATGAAATATGATGGTTGAATGTGACTACTTTTTCAAAGAACATTGTTGTCAAGGAATAGGGCCTGAAATGATAGGGAAAAAAAGTTGAAATAACATCTGCTTGGCTATGTGGATGCCAGAGAAAATACAGAGAGGAAGTGTAGGGCACAGAATAACCTATTCATAGAAAAGAGCTGAAGTAATCAGAAACGGTCATGTCAGGATCCCTTCAGAGGGAGGAACCTTCAACAGTAGAAAGGCCAAGTTTTCTGCTGAAACTTTACAAAGGATAGGCCAGAAAGCCAAGAAATGTTTGCTGTCTTCACTATCTCCAGACAGAGTGTATGAGGTTTTCTGTTGACTACACAGTGAAATACAGTGAGATGGACATCTTTTTTTTTTTTTTTGGCTGGCTGATGCTGCCTTAAGGGCAAGTCTCATGCTCCATGTGGAGGAGGGGATTGGACCTTGGTGTCCCTGGCGCCTGAGTGACTTTGCTGAAGCATGTGCTTTAATCAACTGAGCTACCTGGCAAGCTCCTGAGATGGAGATTTTTTTTTTTGTCTTTTTGAGACAGGGTCTTGCTATCCCGAGATGGAGATCTTAAGAGACATTTGAAATAGAAATCTTTGGAGAATTAAACCAGAGACTCATAGCTAAGGTACTAATGGCTCACCTGAGTTTGGACACAGTATTTGCTTTATTTCAGGCTTGCTGGCCAGTTGTGTTGATAAATACAGAGAGAGTAGGTCTTGGAAAAGAAATGATTGCACTGAAGATAATGGATCACTGCTTCTGCTGTGAACAGACTTGGCACCATCCACATGAGGCTGGCTTTCCTGGTAAGCAAAACACAAGACTGGTAGAGAGGCTTCCACCGAAATGTTAAAGGCAAAACTGGGAGGCTTGAGGAGGAGCCTCTGCTAAGGCACTTGGTGAAATTATGAAAATGAAGTTAGATGTACAATTACAGCACCACAATGTCGCATTCTAGGGAAGACAAGGCATAAGAGGGGAATGGTTAATCAAGGAATGAGGTAAACATCTCAGAAGTTATGTGATATGAGTATGAAAAAGGCACTTCCCAGATACAGGGCTAGCAGCATGCCTGCCTCCACCTTTTAATCTGGTGCCATGAATATCGGTAATTGGGATGGACAGGAGTCACTAAGTTGAATGACCTCAAAACAAGATATTTAAAAAGATGTGGGTATTGTTTTTATTTTACTATAATTCTAGCTCACTATAGAATGGCACTATTACCATAATCATAATGGGTGACAAAAGCAAATACAATCGATTTTTAGCTTTTCTTTAAATTTCTATATAATTATCATAGTAAAATAATAAACTTGAACTGATAAAAATATCTGAAGTCTTTCAGATTTTTTTTATCCTTTAGATGTCAAAGCCAAGATGTTTTAAAATTGAGAAGAAAAATTTGCTTTTATAATGTAGAGCAGAATATATGCAGATATTTAGTTCAAGGAAGTCTGATTTACAATGCTCTAGTTTACTATAGCAATACATAAACAATCTTGCTGGGTAAAATGAGCTGTATGTTCATGTTTTAAAAAACAACTTCATTTCAATTATAGACCATTTCAAAGCTTAATTAGCAAGATATGTCACTAATAAAGTCTATATTTATATATGTTGAACCCAATATTACCATAGTGAAATTTTGTAAAGTTTTAAATCTATTGATTCTGACGGGTTGAAGAATTCCTAAATGCCATAAAATCATCATAAGTAATATCTTCATTGGAATTGCTTTTTCATTAAGAGGTATTCTTGCTTATTACTTTTATGGAATAATTTATGTATTGTAGAAATGCTATATGTTAATTTCTGTGAAAAGTAGTAATGCTATTCATTCGAAAGGTCTATTTTTTTTTTCTTGAGAATAAATAGCTGTTCTTTAATCAGATGTCTAATGTACAAGCATTGTAGGCATAAATCAAATTACAAATTAAGGTAGAAACAGATTGATTTTGACAGTTGTGTTTAAGTGAAATTGACCGGACCAATAAAATTTTCGCTATGTATTTCTAGCAATGGCATTTGAAATAGGCTCATGGTATTAATGTGATGGTCATGGCCTGGTATTTGTACTCAGCTATGGTGCTACGGTAAGCTTAAATTGCTAGGACTGGATAAATAGCATTCTTCAGATGTTCTGGATGACAGCATACCTAATATAATTGCATTTGTCTGCCAGTTTCTATGTGTTAGAGCAAAAATCATTTTTGAACCATGCATAATTCTGATAGAGAAGTTTAATTCATTTTCTTCTACATTAACAAATTATACATTTTCATTATAACAATTCAGTCACTTGGGAAAAGAATACATATTTAAAAATGTTCCATGCCAAATATCTCATTAATGGAGCTCTGCTACTTAAAATTAGATGAACTGGTTACTTTGCTGAACACTGAAAATGTTAGCTGCAAGCATTAAAATCATCTCAATAAGTTCCAGAATTTATTAATACATATTCTAGTCTAATAGATATTAAGAGCTAGTAATAAACCATCTTTTACAGTGAGAGAATTTTCATTGACTTAAATGTGGTGGATTGGCACAATATGACTTTGCAGGGTGTGGTGTTACTAAAGCATTCCAGAGAGCCACCAGCTTCTCTCTGCAGATTACAGATGTCCCTACTAGATAGTTTGATGAGATATTGTAGGCTTCAAAGCCGGACCCTATGGTGGTTCTTTTTATTAAAGATTGTGAAAGGCTGTGTGATCACTCCTTAATGGAGCACTACAATCCTGTTCTGTGTTAAGTCGCTGGTGTTTGTTTATTTTTCTTTTAGTATCTGGTCACTTTTTAGGAGGGTAACAGTTGAATCATTCTCTTTTGACCCTTATAACTATATTACTTGAATATATTGTTCTAGGTTAAATTATTACTCTTAGAGATTCATCAATATTGCATTTTAATGATTTCTTATTGCACTTAACTAACTGTATCAGAAGTGCTATGCCCAACTTTAATTCACTGTGCTCCTACTGTTTAATTATTAACTCTGTTGCTGTGCCACAGTTTCCTGATTTCTGTTAGGTAGTCATGGAGTTGTGACTGAAAGCAACTTTTCAAGTTTCAGATTCTGACACTACACATATGTCTCTCTTTGGCCTCTCTGAAAGATGGGCACAAGGCCAGGATCATAAATGTGTTGTTTTCTCTGAAGGTTGTAGCAAGAAATTCCTGATTTGTATTTCAATGCAATGGGCCCTGTAGGAGGTTTTGAAAAATTTTCAAGATCAGTATTTTAATGAAGAGGAAGTTTTAATGCTTCTAGTTTTGTTTATACTGAAGTAAATCTCTTGCAATGGGACTGCTGTGTTTCCAGGAAGAAAGTATGCAACTTCTATTATTTCATCACATGTATGTATGTATGTATGTATGTATGTATGTATTATACATGTATTTGTGGAACTGGAGATTGAACTCAGTCCCTTGCACTTGCCAGGCAAATGCTTATTCTGCTGAGCTATCTCCCCAGCCCCTATTTCATCACTTTTAATGACTGATGTTCCTTTTTATCTTCCATGCTTTATGATAAATATTTCCAGTTTTTTATTCTTTTTTATTATTTATTTATTTATTTATTTTTTTGTCTTTTTTTTGAGACAGGGTCTCGCTATGCAGTTCAGGCTGGCCTTGAGCTCACTTTGGTAGCTCAGGCTGGTCTCGAACTCGCACTGATCCTCCCACCTCAGCCTCCCAAGTGCTGGGATTACAGGCATGCGCCACCACGCCCAGCTTCTAGTTTTTTAATCTCAGAATATTAATATAGTTACAGAGGTCAAGTAATTTATTTGTCTTAAATTGTCAGACTTGAATGTACTTTTTGCTTTTCATTAAAAGTTGGAAACATGCTGTTTGGTTTGTGTACCCTATATATTTCTTAATATCAATCATTTTATTTTAGATGATTATAGACTTCATTGTTTGTATCTGTAAGAAATAATGCAGAGAGACTCTAGGTACCACATACTTAGCTTTTTCTAGTGGTATGTTTTTGGAAATCCTACCAGGTTATCAAAACCAGGGTATGGACATAAGTTATTTTATTTGAATTTTTCCAATTTTATTTGTACTTCTTTGTGTTTGTGTAGTGCATTCTATATAAATTTGTTGCCATGTGAGTTAAGATGCCAAACATTTGTAGCACTAACTGCACCATTGCATTCCTTTTTGTAGACACCTCAACCTCCTTTCTGTTTCTCCTTCCCCAGCCCTGTCCTTGACTTCTGGAAACCTCAATTCTGTTCTGTAGTTTTATAATTTTATCCTTCCATGGAATCTGTAATATATATATGTATGTATGTTATATATATGTTATATATATTATATATACAAGTATATCTGTTATATATATGTATATATATGTTATATATATGTGTGTGTGTATATATATATATATATATATATATATATATATATATATATATACTTTTGGGGATGGATATTTTTCTTTAGAGTTCTCTAGGTAAACATATAAATTGTCACATATATCTATGCCTATTATGCGTTGTATCAATTTGTCGCCCCAGAGCTTCATGCAGTCCTGGGGAAGACCTCTAGAGTTTGTGATTAATTTATGGCCCACTGGGATCCTGGGTGTGAGTGCTGCTGGGATTATGTGTGTGAGTACTACAACCAGCCTGGAGCAGATAGCCTGAATGCAACACCAGGGGGGCAGACTTGCTCTTGGTCACCATTGGTGCTGCTGCTTCTCTCTTTTGCTCTCTGCTCTTTGCCACCACTGCTGGTGGTGCCCTCTGCCATGTGCCACTTTGCCTTGGAGCCATTTGAGTATGAACTGAAACCTCCAGTAACTGTGAGCTAACTAAATCTTTCCTTCCTTCATTTTGGATGTAGAGTATTTGTCCCAGCAACAACAGAAGAGTAACTGAGACAATGTCCAGTTAATCTTTTATTGCTGTGAAGTATTGCACTGTATGGATGTGCCACAATGTTCCGCCATTGACCTATTGAAAAATGGGTAGGTTTGTTTAAGATTTGATTCTTATTAATGTGAACAATTACATGAGGTTTTAGTGTGAACATGCATTTTTATTTCTTTGAGATAAATGCTCAAGTATAGGTTACTGAGTTAGGTATAAATGATATATGTAGTTTTAAAAGAAATTGTTAAAAATTTCCCCAGTTTCCTATCAACAAGTTGTAGATAACATAGTTTCTGTATGTCCTTCCCAGCGTTTGATGTCATTACTATTTTTTTAATTTTAGCCATTTTGGTATGTATATAGTAATATCTTACTGTAGCTTAATTTACATTTCTTTAATGGTTAATTGTTTAGCGGTCTTTTCCTGTGTTACTCATCTCCTAGTTTTCCTACTTTTTATTTATTTATTTATCTTTTTCTCAGTGAAATGTCTGTGAATGACTCTTCCATCTGTGATTAGGTTTTTACAATTTTTTTTAAAAAAAATTCTTCATATATTCCAGAAATTACTCTTAGTGGTTCTGAATTTTGAAAAAATTCCTCCCAGTGTATACTTTGTCTTTCAATTCTCTTAATGGGATCTTTTGTAGAGCAAGTGCTTTTAATTTTTTTTTTTTTTTCAGAACCAGGGATTGAACTCAGGACCACGTACTTGCCAGGCAAGCGCTTAGTCTACTGAGCTATCTCCCTGACCCCTTAGTGCTTTTAATTTTGATGAATTGAAATTTATCGATATTTCATTTTTTGATGTCAGGTCTAAGAATTGTTTGTCTAGCTAGCTCAAGATGTATATTTTCACTTTCAGCCTAAACATTTCACAGTTTTCCACTTTATTTTTAAAATTATGATACATTTTAGTTAATTGTGCTGAAAGCTTGCGACTTAAGTTCAGGTTTATTCTTTTTTGCCTATGCATGTTTTAAGGCTATTTGATGAAAGGACTTTTAATCTCCTTTCTACTGTATTGTAAAACATGTGAGGCTGGATATGTTATAAAGAAAAGAGGTTTACTTAACTTAGTGTTTGTCTTTTTTTTTTTTTTTTTTTTTTTTTTTTTTTTTTTTTTTTTTTTTTTTTTTTTTTGTATTGTAGGGAAGGGTCTATGGGGTGTCCAGGGTCTCATTACTAGATGGGACTCATAGTGATCTGCCTTTTTACAGCCCCCCAAGGGCTGGTATTACAGGTGTGCTCCACCATGCCCAGTCTCAGTTGTCTTCTCAGTGCATCCCTGGAGGTGGGGCTGGCATAGCAGGCCTGGAGACCGAACCTCTGTCCCCTGTGCCTGCTTACAGGTACTTTAATCTGCTGAGCTATTTGGCTGGCCCTAACTGTTTTGGAGCTGAAAGTACAAGAACAAATTGTCCCCATTATTTGAGTCTCTGCTGAAGGCCCCATTGCCTACAACCCAACCTCTGGAGTAGCATTACTCAGGAATGTGCACAAGAAGGAGCCATAAGATGGTGAGACAGGAAGAAAGAGTAGGACTAAGGATGTCTTATTCTTTAATAAAAGTGTACTTTTACGAGTACTTACTGGGGCCCTAATGGGAGAACTGTATTAATTCTCTCCAAAAATGACAGGCCTATGCCCTAATTATCTTGTGCTAGCTGAGCACCTCCACGCCAAGCCTCGAGCACACAAACCCTGGCAGGATGACTTCTACCTACATCCAAACCGTGGCACAATTGTTATTCCACTGAACTACATTTGCACTGTGCAAAATCAATTGGATATACTTGTTTGAATCTACTTTTCATTCCTCTTTTCTGTTTCATTGACACATTCATCTTTTCTTTTACCACTACCACACCCTCTTGATCATTTTGGCATTTAATGTTGGTGGGTTGAATACTCCTATTTGGTGTCAGGGTCATGTGACCTATTCTTTTCTCTAAAAGTGTTGAAGTATGCTTGTCTATGTATATCAAATACCTCGCTGAGAGTTTTGGTAGGAATTGTTTGTAATGTATTGTTACATACTAAAGGCTTTGCTTCTTTTCCAGATTCATATATTAAAAAACAGATTCCTAATACTATGGTGTAGGGAGCAGATGGGGGCTTTGGGAGGTGCTTTGGTCATGCAGGTAAAGCTCTTGCGGATATTAATTCTCACACAAAATAGGCTCCAGGCAACTGCCTTGCACCTTCTGCCATGTGTGAAGGGAGCGTGGCTGTCTGTGAGCCAGGAAGGAAGTCCCCTCGCTCAGCTGGCACCTTGATCCTGGTCTTCCAAACCTTCAACATGGTGACACAGAAATTTCTCTAATTTACAAGCCATTCAGTCTATAATACTCAGCTACTCAAGCCTAAATGGGCTAAGACAAAAATGCGCACTAACTAATGGGGATGCTGCCATAACAGATACATAAACCTGTGTGAGTGGCTTGGGAAGTGGATGATGAGTAGGGGCTAGCAGAGTTTGAGTGGATGTTAGAAAAGGCCTACGTTGCTGTTAACAGACTATGATGGACATTTGGATAAAGGCTTAGAATAGCAAGAGGATAGCTACAGAGGCAGCCTGAGTCTTCTTTTAGAATACCTAACTAATCCTGAACTGAATGTTAGTAGCAATAGACGGTAGAGACCATTCTGATGTGGCCTCAGATGGAACTGAGGCACAGTTACTGTTCCATAAAAGGGCTTCCTATGAAGAGGCGCATAACTTGACTGGGTGTTTAGCTGGTATTTGTGTTGTTTTGTGGAAAGCAGATGCTGTGAGTGATGAAATTAAGAATCTTACTGAGAAAATTTCTTCTTCTTCTTTTTTTTTTTTTTTTTGTTTATTTTTATGGCCGGCTCAGCCTGCCCTCAAGGCAGGGCTGGCGCAGCATGTGGTGCCGGGGATCGAACCGCGGTCCCTGTAGCTGCCCAAGCTTTCCTAAGCAGGCGCTTTAGACCACTGAGCCATCCTGCCGGGACCCTTACTTCACTTAGAAAATTTCTAAGTGAAGTCTCAAAGAAATAACCTAGCCTTTTGTTGTGTATAGCAGAATGCAAGAACACAGAAATGCTTTAAAGAATAATTGATAGTGAAAAGGTATTTTCCAACATAAATGTTTGGAAAAGTCTCAGCTTATCCATACTATAAAGATTAAGAATATATTTAGAAGAGAACACAAGGGTTGGTGAATAGACTATTTGATAAGGATATTATCCATCCAAACACTTGCCAACACCTATAATCCAAGATAATGGGAATAAGACCCTGAAGGCAGCGTAGCCATCATTAGAGCTGCTATTCTTACTGGAGACCCAGAATGCATGAGGTCACTGGGACCTGCAGGACCTCAGCAGGCCTTTCCTGGTGTGGCCTCACTTCAGACTGTGCTCTGTTCTCAGCCCTGCTATTTCATTTCTTGGCTCCCCTGCCTAAGCTCTGAAAGGTCCTGGTAAAGCCTGCGCTGTACCTAGCACAGCCAGTGTGCTTGATATCCTACCTAGGCTTTGCAAGATAGAGCCTTGCCTAGAGCCATACATGGGGAACCCACCAGAGAGAGTCATGAGGATCAAGAAGGGAACTGCTGTGCAGTGAGGTCCAATACCCTGAGCCATGAAGGGCAGGACCCTTGGGTACCAGTCTTGGTGTAAACACATGCTTCAATTCTCTTGGGTGTGTAATTTCTGGGTCATATGCTAAGTCTCTGTCTCTATGTCTGACATTGTGAGGAACCATTTTCAAGAACAAGAAACAGCAACAAGACTGTATTATTTTATATGCCCAACAATAGTGGTGAGTTCTGAATTCGTTTACACCTTAGCTGTTGAACATTAGTTTATGACCGTCCTTTCCTCCCTTCCCCTCCCCTCCCCCACTCCTCTCCTGTCCCCTCCCCATCCCTCCCCTCCCCTCTCCTTTCTTTCTTTCCTTTTATTTTCTCTTCTATCTTTCTGGTAATGTCAATCATAAGAGTGAAGTGGCATTTCATTGACTATTTTACATTTACATTTTGATGTGGAGAATATTTTAATTTTTTTTAGCTATGTGAATATATTTATATAGATATTTATTTAAGTTGTTTGACCACATTAAAATTGGGTTATTGATCATTTTGTTCTTGAATCTGGGGTTTATTTTTGATATTATAATCTGATCAAATATATTGTTTGCAAATATTAGTTTGCCTTCTCTGTGCTATTTCATTTTCTTTTTTGACAAATAGTCTTTTAGTTGAAATTCAGTGTCAATAAAATGCATTATTTTAGTTTCTAGTATTTTAGACGTTACAGTATATCTAAAAACATTGCCTAATTCAACATCACAAACATTTACTTTTTTTTTTATTTTTTTAAGGAAAGGTCTACAGGGTATTCAAGGTCTCACTACTAGATGGGACTCACAGTGATTCGCCTGTTTACAGCCTCCCAAGAGTTGGGATTACAGGCAGGAGTTTATGCCACTGAGCCATCTCCCCAGCCCCTTCCTTTGGACAGGTGGTTTGTAGTTCAGTGTGAGGAAGGAAGAGAAATTAGCTGTTTGAGCTGCTACTTCTCCCTGCTCTCTTGCTCATAGCTGCCACATAAAAGGTTGCCCTCTGCCATGTGCCACTCTGCCTTGGAGCCAGCTGAATATGAACTGAAGCCTCCAGTAACTATAAGCTAAAGAAACCTTTTCTTCCCTAAAAAAAAAAAGAGTTGGGATTACAGGTGAGCCAGCCCTGCAGGCCTGGGAGTCAAACCCATGACCCTAAGACTGCTTACAGGTGCTTTAATCTGCTGAGCTGTTTGGCCAGCCCACATTTATTTCTTTTCAGAGTGCTTAAACTATTATAATTAAGTATATTATGCATTTTAAGTCAATTTTTTGCTTATAGCATGTGATGGAATTCTAGCTTGTTTTACTTACTTAGAACTAATTGTTTTAGAACCATTTATTAAACAGACTATTATTATCTCATTAGATTTTTATGGCATCTTTGTTGAAAATCAATTGCCCATAAATATATGGATTCATTTCTGGGCCCTCATTTCTATTTTATGAATCCAAGTGACTATCAGTACCGTAGCTTTGAAACATTTTTTGAAAACAATTGTCTTGATTGTTTTGGTCATGTAGTTGTTCTTAATTTCAAAGTAAGTTTTAAGATTCCAATTTCTGGAAAAATCCAGCTGGAATTTAGAGGAAGAGATTGTGATGATGATAAATCTGGAGAAGAATGCCATTTTACCTGTTTTTAATTTTTCAATTTTTCAATTTTTTTTTTTTTTTTTGAGACAGGTTCTCACTATGCAGTTCAGGCTGGCCTTGAGCTTACTTCTATAGCCTAGGCTGATCTCGAACTCGCACTGATCCTCCAGCCTCAGCCTCCCAAGTGCTGGGATTACAGGCATGCTAATTTTTCAGTTTATTAACAATAAATACTTTTCTATTATTTAGATCTTTAATTTCTTTCAGTAATACTAATTTCTTTCAGTATATTTCTTTTGTTAAATTGATTCAAACTATTATTATTTTTGATGTTATTATAAGTAGCATTATTTTCTTTTATTAGATTACTCATGGCTAGTATATAGAAGTATAATCAATTTCTGTTTGTTGAGCTGGTGTTCTGCACCCCTACTGGACTCATTTATTATCCCTAGTTAATTTTTATTGAATTTAGTATTTTGTACTAAGAATATGTCATCTGCATAGAGTAATGTTTTTACTTCTTTATTAATCTTTGAACTTTTGTAGATGCAGATTTTTAGGAAAGGGGTTTCCAATATATTCCTAATTGTTGAGTTTGAAGTATAAAAAGATGCTGAATCTTATCAAACACTTTTTTCTTTGCATATCAAGATGGTTATATGCTTTACCTTTAATACAGTAATACTATGAATTACACTGATGATTTTTATGTTATATTGGAACAATTTATTCTTAGAATAAATACAGTTTTTATACATTGCTAGATTTGGCTGGTAGTATTTTTTGGAGAAATTTTCTGAGGGTGTGTGTGTGTGTGTGTGTGTGTGTGTGTGTGTGTGTGTGTGTTAGCTCTTCTGTGGTCTGGTAATGTCATCCTGATGGGATAAATTAGGAAAAACTTGTTCCTTTTTCTGTTATTTGAAAGTTTGAGAGGGGTTGGGGGAAATTTATCTCCAAATATTTGGTGAAGTTCTACCTCAGAAGAATTTGCCTGCAATAACATCTGGTTCAAGACTTTTCTTGGTGGGATGCTTTTGGTTTTGTTATTATTGTAAATATTATTAACAATTCCACATCCTTACTTATATTTCTACTCAAATTGCTCAACACTTTCCCAGTTACTTTTAGTGGTTCATGGCCAGGAATTAGTTCTCTTTCATTTAGGTTATCTATTTTTATTTATTTATTTATTTTTAACATATAATTGTTTATTGTGTTTTTAAGAGTAAAAATAGCAGAAACAAAAATAGAAAAAAAAAACAATGACAAGAGTACATATAGTACAGAATTTCCAAACAAGAAAAGTTTGCATTACATATTTTCATCATCACATCAGTATAGATCAACAAACATAGGTATGTAAGACTGATCAAACAATTAAACATTAACATTTTCAATAAACATTAATTTTTTTAACTCTTCCAATTGCATTTTGTATTTAAGTTATTCTTCTAAAAAATTATAGGGTTTTGTTGGCATGTGACTACTTACAGTATTATATTATAATTTATTTTATTTTTCTGAAGTTAGTTATAATATTTCCTTTCCTCCTCATTTTAGCAGTTTGAATCTTTTCTTTTTGTACTTACTGATATAATTTTATTTTTATATTAATTAATACAAAATTGACAAATTTTGTTGATCTTTTCAAAGAACTGATTTTACTATCAATCATTTTTTCTATATTTTTCTTTTCACTATTTTATTAATTTGCACTCTAATTTTTTATTTCTTTATTTCTCATTTCTTACATTTATATTGTGTACGTTTTCTAGTTTTTTAAGGTTAATAATTAGATTATTCAGTATCACACCCTGTGCCAACCCTGCTCCTGGGTGCACTGAGCCAGCAGCTGAGGTTGGGCCTGGTGGCACAGGCCTATAATCCTAGTGCTACGGAGGCTGAAGACAGGAGGTTCCCTACTAGTTCAAGCTGTGTGGGGAGACTCTGTACCAAACATCTTTTAAAATCTAATTTTAAAATCTTTTAAAATCTAATCCTTAAAAAGGATTAGATTACTGATTTTACTTTGTATATAGGCTTTATGTAAGTGTTGACCCCTATAGATTTCTTTCTAAGTATTGGTCTTCTGTGTTCCATAGGGAATGTTTACACAGCTATAAACTTCCTTCTGTGCATTGTTTTTAGTGTTCCATGCTAATATATTGTATCTTTATCTTCATTTATTTATAAATATTTTATTTCTCCTAATTTTTCTTTTTTGATTAGTTATTATCTAGGAGCACATTTGTTTTTCCTAAATATTTGTTAATTTCCTATTTTTCCTGTGATTGCTTTTAACTTCATTCCATAGTTACTGGACAACAAAATTTACTTTTTTTTTTTGAGTGCTAAGGATCAAATGCAAAGTGTCGGGTATACGAGGTAAGTGCTGCAACACTGACACATAGCCCTAGCCCAGTAGAACAGATGTGGATGATTCTAGTCCTTTCAGATGAGATTCACCTTATGGCGCAGCAAATTCTTTTAAATTTACTGAAACTAGTTTCATAGCTGTCTTAGTTACTCTTCTATTGTTGGTGGCACAAATACCCGACACTCAAAATGAAGGAAGGAAAGATTTATTTAACTCAAAGTTTGTGGAGGTTTCAGTCCATATTCAGCTGGCCCAAGACTGAGTGGAACAGAGCAGAGAGCACCTAGTTCATGGTGGTGGAACAGCAACAATTGCGACAGAGGCAGCCGACCAAACAGGGGAGCAGAGAGCAGCAGCTCAAGTCTATCTCTCTTTATATTACATTCAGGCTCTCTGCCTCAGCCTATCCACCTTAGGCTACACCCATAATCCCAGAAATACTTAAAACACATACTCCCAGGGATCATGGATCAAGTCTCAAACTCTAGATCAGTACTAAAATACATAATTCCAGTGACTCATGAATCAAGTCTCAATCTATAGAAGTCCCTGGTCATGACTGCATGAGGCTTTGGGGAACATCTAGACATAAAACATGACAATAGCCTATCATGGAGAATATTCTCTGTACAGAGGAGTAAAATATGTATTCTGTTTCCTGTGTTGGATTTTTGACAGACACCTACTAAAGTCTAGCTGGCTTATGCTAATATTATTTATGACTTTAATTTTCTTGCTAATTTCTCTAACTATTCTATTCACTATTGAAAGTGGGGTATTAAATTCTCTAATGATAATCATTGGACTAATTCCAGTTTTGTGTCATTTTTTCTGTATATTTTTTGGGGGGGAATTTTATTAGGTGTATACATATTTATAAATGTTATAGGTTGTTGAGTTTTGTGATTGTAAATGTGCTGTGTGTATGTGTGTGTGTGTGTGTGTATGTATGTGCATGTTACTAGGAACTGAACTTGGGACCTTATACCATTTAGCTATCTCCCCAGCCTTCTGGTTATATTTTTTTGCCTTAAACTATTTTGTCTGATACTAGCACAGCCATTTCCACTGCCTTTAGTTGGTGTTTTCATGGTCTACATTATTTTTTGCTTTTATTTCCCAACCTATAGTTTTCCTATGGGCAATACCTAGACTATGTTTTTGTTTTGCATTTGCCAGCTCATACCTTTAAAAGTAGATGATCCATTATATACAGATCTTTATATATTTGTTTCCTGAGAATATATTTGTACAATGTAATAATTAGGTTAAACTAAGTCTCTTTAGTTTGCACTTGTTCCTGACAAATTTTAATAGTTTATTTTTCCACCAAAAGAACATGTGAAGTGTGGTCACCTCAGTGTCTTAGAAGGAGGCAGATCTGCTTTCATGATATATAGCTGCTCAAACCAATATTACTTATTCACTTGATTTATATTTAAATTTAACTAATGATTTACTATTTCACTTCCTTAAACACCAACTTTCCTGTCTCTCACGTTTAAGTTTTTAACCGACATATCCATGGCCTATATCTTGCATTTCATTTCCAACCTTCTCTAAGTACATTATACCGTTAACTCAGTACCTCCTTGCTACTTCATCTTTCTTCAGAGTCTGTTTTGTTTCACATTTTTAGAATATTATTACTTGCACATTTTTCTACCAGCACTTTTTATCTTGAAAGCTCCTTGCTAAGCCAAAAATTCAGAAAATAATTCCCAGTTCTTTCCTATAAAAATGAGCTTGTAATCATTTAAACCTCTATAATACTTTATGCTTCCTTTAGTATAATTACTTTGCTACTTGTTATTCTATTATGGTCTTTTATCTCTGTGTAACATATTTTTAATTTATTTTAACAATGAGCAGTGTTGGCAATTTTTGCTTCATACAAAGTGACAGTGTGTCCTTTATATTGTAGGCAATTAGGTACCAGTGAGTTGAACTGAATATGATGCAATGCTCACCTTCTGTTTTCTGTGCCATAGTTTTTTGAGTTCTAACCCATCCTGCCTGTCCTAATTTCATAACATGATCTGCACTACCCTATCTATTTTCACCCTAAACTGATCTATGTATTTTGTGGCAATAATTTTGTATTTATATTCATTAAAGAGTTTGGTCTGTGGTCTTCTTTCTTTGGTGGGATCTTTTTCTGGTTTCGGAATGAAGGTAAAGGTTGCTTTGGGAATGCCTTTGGGAATATTCCTTCCCTGTGAGGTTTCATTAAAAAGCTTGAGGCACACTGCTGTTAGAACTTCACTAAGGTTTTTGTAGACCTGAGATTTTCTCAGATGACAGGTAATTTTTTTTTTAAAATTACTGCTTTAATTTCACTGCTGGATATTGGATTCTTCAGAGTTTTTAAATATTTGTGTGTTTGGTTGACAGTGTGTATATATAGAGGAATCTATCTATTTCTTTGGAATTCTTTGGTTTACTGGAGTAAAGTTTGTGCAGCTGTTGACTTCGTCCACTGTGATGTCACATTTTTCATTTCTAATTGTACTGATTTGGGTCTTTCCTTGCTTATTTTTGGTTAGATTAGTTTAAAGTTTGTCTATTTTAAGAGACAACTGTTTCATTCATTAAATCTTTACACTGTTTTTTTTTTTTTTTTGGTCTCAATTTTATTGACTTCTGTTTTGATCTTTATAAATTACTTCCTTGTACTAGCATTAGGACCTTGAGTGCATCAGTAGGGTATTTATTTGGGCTTTTGATTTTCATGATGTGGGCATTCTCATCTATAAAATTTGGTCTTAGACTGCTTTCATTGTGTCCCACAAGTGCTGGTATGTGGTACTGGTGGCATTACTTAGTTCTACATACTAATTTCTTCTCTAATCCATTGTTAATTAAGAGTATATTATTTAGTTTCCATGTATTTGTATAGTTTCTGTGCTTTCTTTTATCCCTGATTTCTAACTTCACTATGATCTGATACTATGAATTGTATAACTTCAGTTCTTTCCATTAAACATGTTTTTTGGCTAGTATGTTATATATTTTGGAAAAAGTTCCATGTGTATTCTGACTTTGGATGGAATATTCTATAGGTGGCTATTAAGTTAGCTTGATCAAAAGTTATTTTATTTGATGTACTGGGAATAAAATCCAGGACCCTGAAAATGCTAGGCCAAAGCTCTATGAGTGAGCTATGTCCCCAGCCCAAAGGTTTTTCATACTTTGTTTCTCATCTAGTTGATATATTTATGATAGTGGAGTACTGAGGTTCACCCACTATAATTGTGTCTATGCTTCTCTGTACTTACGTCTTAAAAGTAGTACTTGCTTTATAAAACTTGCTATGCTATTATTTAGTGATGTGTTAATAATTTTTAGCTTTCTCTGATAGATTATTCCCTTAACCAATATGTAGTGACCTTTTCTGCCTCTCTTGTTCAGTTTTGGCTTAAAGTTAGTTAAGTTATGTGCAAATAGGAACATAGGTTAGTTATGTCTATGTTTTTAAGATTCCAATTGTGTGGAATGTCTTCCATTATTTATGTTTTAGTCTGTCATTTTCTTTATGGGTTACTGTGCTTCTTGGATACAGGATATCATTAGATTTTATTACTTGATCAATTCTGCAAATCAGTATCTTTGGATGAACTCTCTTGACCTCAAAGATTTGTGTTGAAAATTCTGCTATATTTCTAATGCAGTTTCCTTTACGGGCGATTCATTGCTTTTCTGTAACCTCTTTTAAGATTCTGTTGTGTTAAATTTCCAGGAGTTTGATGATGATGTGTGATGGCCAGGTTCTTTTCAGATCAGGCTATTTGAGGTTCTTTACTCCTCATTTATCTATGTAATAAATTTTCCCCTTATTTGGAGGAGGAACTATTATTTCACCCTGTTATCCTTTCAGCAAACAGGGTTTTTTTTTTTTATTTGTTTGCCATTTGTATTATCTTCTGATTTTTCACTAATTCCAATTAATTTTAGATTAGTCTTCTTTGGATCATCTACTAGTTATTGGGTCTATTTTCCATGTTTTTTATTATGTTTAAGGTATTTCTTTTTTTAAAAAAATCTTTTATCCATCTATTTACTTAGTTCAGACTCTGGCCATTCAGCTAGGACTTGTTATCTTAGACTTCCCAGCACTGAGATTCTCAGCACTGGTGTGTGCCACCATGCCCAGTTTTGGCAGACAGCACCATGTTTTGGGGGTCCAGGGCTGGCACAGCATGTGGTACTGGAGACCACACTCGGGTTCTTGCACTTTCCAGACAGGAGCTTAGACTTCCAAACTATCTCCCCAGCCTAAGGTATTTGTTTTTAACTGATCACTAATAACAGCCCTGTCTTCTAGTTCTAATAACCTGTCCCAGTTTTAGCCTATTTTTTCACTAAATTTTTTAGTGCCCTGTATTTCTATCTGGAGCTTTTTAAAAAACTTTCATTTCTTTCTGTGCTGGTCATCCATATTTTGCAGCATACTGTTTAGTGCTGCTAGTTTTTCTTTAATGTTTTTGTTGACTTGCTGATTGTTTTATTTGGTTCAATGCCTCATATCTGCTGTGAGCTTGCGAAATGCCTTGTTGATCTGTTTTGTTATCTCCCCAGTATTTCCAATAATTTAGATGTAGCTTTTGGTTTTGTCTGTTTTGAGGCTCCATGGAACAACTGTGGAGGAGCTGGCAGTTTTTGGAGGCATCTCATTGGCTTGTCTTCTCATGTTTATATTTTTATTGTTTTTCATTTGTTTTTGTGTTGAGGCTTGCAGTTTGATTGACTGCTGTGGGAAGTTCTGTTCTTAGTACAAAGGCCCTTTAATTAATGTCTACATTCCATGATTTCCTCTGGGTTTGGTTAACTTTGGCCTTTACCTCCATCCCAGGATCTACCCATTTCTATTTACTTGAGATGAGAGGTTGCCGAATATTTGGCCCCAGTGCTCAGCTTTCCAGGAATGGCCACAATATTGTTAATGACCTCCAGGCAGCTCAGATTTCAGGAAACCAATTAATAGCAATATCCAGGTCACTTAGGCTATACTAATAAAATCATCATCAATTGTAGCATCCAACATAAAATGAGGATTGGAAAACCCTAAGGACAAATAATGTAGTGCTCCTAATCATGTAAAAGAGACCTGTAATTCTTGAATGAATAAGACAAGCCAAATACGGAATTATAATAAATGTCTACTAAAAAGAACAACTTTGCCTCTAGTAACAGCAGATGTATTCAGCAGCATCACGAAGTAAGATAGCCAGGTAAAGATTCCTAAGCCTTAGTATTTATACTAGTGAAGGTAGAGAGGGAAGGCAACTGGAGAACAAAGAAAGCAAAATTGGAAAAGTCAGTTGGTGGGGAAGGAGAGGAAGGAGAGGAAGATGAGACTGCTCTTGTTGGGGAGTGAAAGGAAATCAGTGGTGCTAGAGTTGTAGGAAAGAATTCTCAAGAAAATTTAACTGGGCATGGTGCTGCATACCTGCAGTCTCAGCACTTAGGAGGCTGAGGCAGAAGGATTGCTGAGTTTAAGGCCAGCCTGGGCTACACAGAGAGTTGAAGATCACCCTGGCCTACATAGTAAGCCCTTGTTTCAAAAAATAAAAGAAATTTAAAAAACGTACAAAGTCGGGCTACAGAGATAGCTCAGAGGTCTAAGCACCTGCCTAGGCAAGTGCAAGGACCCAGGTTTGATCCCCAGCTCAGCCCTGGGCTCACCAAGCAGGGCATGCTCCCTGAGTTAATTTGCAAATTAGCTATTATGTACGGAACTATTAGTTATTACAACAAATTTGTGAATTAGCTATTATAACACTTACAATCCTAGTGCTGGGGAGGCTGAAACATGAGGATCACTAGGAGTCTGAAATGCATAGTGAAGCCGGGCGTGGTGGCTCACGCCTGTAATCCCAGCACTCGGGAGGCTGAGGCAGGAGGATTGGTGTGAGTTCGAGACCAGCCTGGGCTACAAAAGTGAGCTCAAGGCCAGCCTCAACTGCATAGCGAGACCCTGTCTCAAAAAGAAAAAAAAAAAAAAAAAAAAA
>PVJA010005142.1:0-29524 GCA_004027025.1 Myocastor coypus | reverse complement strand
GACTCTGTACCAAATACATAAAATTAAAAGTTTAAGAAAATACATATAAAATGAGGGAAAATATAAGAAATAAAAGATAGGAAAGAAGAGAAAAAAGTCAAAATGGAAAAGAACAAAGATGAATAAATATTGAAAGAGAAAAAAGGGAGAAACTCCAATCCTCCAAGAGCTTTTTGAAATAAAGATAAAAGAAATTTAAAAATGGAAAAATACAAAAAAATATTTAGTTAAAGAAGAATTTCTGTTTTTGAATGAGTGGTTTCTTTCCAAGATCCGAACAGCTGAAATTTTATTTGCCTGCCTTTAGGGCCTGAGGATGTTTGAGGTACCCTCCCTGTACCAGAGGCCCTCTGTCCACTCATCCTAGACTGGCTACTCTCCACTCCTAGTCCTGTCTTTATTCCCACTTGTAGCAAGAAAACACATTCTGACCTTTGGTTTCCACTGGATATAGGTCATGGGGCAGGGGTTCAAGTGGACTGTTGGGCTTTGTGACAGCGATCACAGGGCAAGGTGGCTGCCTTTGCTCCCCGGGCATCGTCCCCATCCAGGGTAGCCCTCGGCTCTGATGCCCCAAAGGGAAGCAAAGTGTAGAGCTAGCTTGGAGTCAGGTGGTCTTAATCTTGTATCAGAGGCCGGGTGCTGGCAGCTGGTGAGCACAGACTTGCTCTTGTTAGGCAAGGGGCAGTATATAATATGTGTGTGTGTGTGTGTGTGTGTATGTGTGTGTGTGTGTGAAGTAGTAGAATTATTGCAGAACGCATCAACTTTTGAAGTTAACTGCTTGATTTCTCTGTTCTTTTAGCTTTATGCATAGGAAATAATAACATTCCTTTAGGAATTACTTTTCATTTTTCTTTTGTTGCATGTGCTGCTATTTTCAGGTTATGAATGTACAGGGCTGTGCCATAGAAGGTCTTCCCTGTGGCTCAGAGGTCAAAAGCACTCTCAGAACCTCTGTGCTTTATTAGTCACCTACTAAAAGACAGAGGTCACCAAATCTGCATTGCATTTGTGTCCCAGTTTTACAGCAGAAGGAGATGAGCCAAGTTGCCTGATCCTGATTTAATATTAAAAGTGAGGAATGACAGCGAATGTGTGAAAGAGAGCAAGGAGGTGTGAGAGACACACATACTCCTTGTGCCACACGGTCTGTGAAAGACACTCATTCCATAAATAAAGTTCTTTATTAAAGGCAGTCTCATTTTAATTATGTTGTGCATTTACTGGCACTTTATGGATGACACTTATGACGGTGGCCATCATTTAGAGTGCTGCTTCGTGGGATAATGCATTCTGAGTTCCATAATAGCTAATTTGCAAATCAACTCAGGGAACACAACCTGTCTGCAAATTGGATACTGCTTGTACTGCAGTTTCAAGAGCGTATTTGTTCTACTCATTTCCGAAAATGGCCTATTTGTGTACAGTAGGACCGTAATGTGAGCAGGTGTTCAGTCTGTGTAAAGGGATTGACAATTTCCTGCAGACTCTGTCTATTCACATGGAGCAGCAGTTGCAGCTTTGGGTTCTGGAGCAGGGGAAGGCCAAAGGCTACATGGATGCTCAGACCAATGTGGTGGTGGTGAGCACCCTGAGGAAGCTGTGTCAATTCCATTCCTACTCCATGTGTTTAGCTGGAGAGCAGGTTGAGGAGGAAATTTGGGAGGAACGGACCAGCATCAGGCAACTGTACTGGTTACACCGTGCAATAAGGATCAAAAGGCAGAGGCCAAGAAGGTTGGGGTGTTCCTTTTATTACATTTCCTGCAGATGAGTTCACACAGTCAAAACTAATAAGCAGGAAAATGGTTTTCAATGGGAAATAATTTATGTTCTTCAAATAGATCCATCGTCTCCACCCTATGTGAAGTTCTTCAGCAACCAAGGCTCACTGCCACCTTGGCAGCTCTCTGGATCTCTCTAGTGCCTCTGAGGAGCTCTCTTCAGGGCACTTGTCTGTGGCAGTCCCTGCAGGTCAACACCAGGTGCCACTGGTTGTTTCCTCAGCTCCCAGCTAGTGATTCCTATCTCTGCTGGTTGCTGCTGGCCTCACCATTGGTGGTGGAACACTTCAGGGCTGGTAATCCCTTGTAAAGTTAGCCCTTTTAGGTTTTGCTGTGTAGCGCAGGCCTGCCTTGAACTTACTTCTATAGTCTATTCTGGCCTCGAGCTCAGGGCAGTCCTCCTGAGTTCTTCTTATGTGCAGAAATTACAGTCATGCACTGACACACTTGGCATGTCAGTTGTTTCAACAAAACCTGGTTTGCTCATTATTTCCAAAATAAGAATCATGAGTAGCTTTATGGGCTATTATGGCTTGTGTCTAGTTGTCCTCCCCAAACCTCATGCAGTCATGGGGTGGACGTCTAGAGTTTGTGATTAACCCGTGATCCACTGGGATTATGGGTATGAGTGCTGCACCCAGCCTGGGGCAGAGAGCCTGAATGCAACTGAGGGGAGGCAGACTTGTTCTCTGTGCCAGTGTTGCTACTACTCCTCCCTTTTGCCCTTGCTGCTTTCTACTGCTGAGAACTGCTGCCCTCTGCTGTGAGGCCCTCTGCCTTGGATTCAGCTGAGTAAGGACTGAAACCTCCCCTAACTGTGAGCTTTCCTTTCTTAATTTTAGGTGTTGGGCATTTGGTCCCAATAATGAGAGAAGAGTAACTGAGACATGGGCCAACCAAGCTGGGTTTTATCAGGACCCGTGCTGCTGCATAGAGTGGCAGGGCACCGGAGAGAGCCCTGATCTGAGCCGTGAGGGAGCTGTGTCTACAGAGCAGGCAGCACACGCACCCTGGTGTACATTTTAGGGAGCTTCTTCAGGGCTTTCAGCAGGAGGGCACATTCAGGGTGAGGTCAGAAGGAGAGGCTGTGGGGCAGTCCTCAAGAATAGATCATGTGTCAAGCCTGCTGTGGCCAAAGTCAAGTCGGGCCATCTAGGACACGCACAGCTGTCCCAGCAATAGCTCTGTCAAACTCAGAAGAGTTCATTTCCTCACTTAGTTCCTGAAAAATAGTGCTGGCTGGACTTGTAACTGCCTCTGCTTATTTACTTACTTTATTGGTACATATTAGATATGGTAACATTCATCATAGGGAATTTACCTATACATAACATATCTTGCTTCTGTTTTTTTTTTTTAATTTTTAAAATTTTCTCTACTTCTTAATACTGGGTATTAAACCCAGAGCTTCCACAGTGATCTGAACCAGCAGTCCTGTTTTCATTTGTTTGCTTTTTTTGTGGGGGGGTGGTGGTGGTGGTGGTGGTGGTAGAGGTCTGATTAAATTGTTAAGTTGTGACCTTGTGGGCCTCCTGCCTCTGCCTCATAGTGCGCTGGGGTTACAGGCATGCGCCAGCATCCCCAGCCTGCCTCCACTTTTGAGGAGTCTTTAGAACTGCCGGACATGATGATCCTGGCCATGTGGGGTTCAGAGACTTCATGGATATCAGTCATTGGCTCCCGCCCCTGTCCGATTTTTGTCCTATGAGGATCATTTTTCTCTCTATAAGACAGCAACAGCCCCTGGGGGAGTCAAAGTGGAGTCAGCTCAACTCCTGCCCTCCAGTGCAGAGGGTGACCATCCAAGTGATCCCTGGGCTTTCCTGGACATCAGGAAGACCTTGAGGCTCCATGTGCTAGGCTATCCCCTAGGAGCAAGGGGAGTAGCATCATGGCAGCTCTGGCTATTGGAGGGAGAAGGAGTCACACCTTGTTCATTTTTTGAATCTCACATCAAGTCATATATAGTATTGTTAATCCATGCACTACCCATGAGCATTCCAATTTATAGAAGGCAGCTTACAGGGAAACATGGCTTGCTTAAGAGCAAATGGATGATAAATGCCTAAAACAATCTGTCTCCCAAACTTCTGCTCTATGACTCTAGCTCAGCTCATTCAGGAGATGTAGTTGTACACATTTTCAAAGCCAGGGCTAATCCTGCTGTGGCCTCCAACTGTGTGAGCACAGAGCTCTGGAGGCCACCTTGATTAGCACATATAAAGTGTTAAAGGTTCCTAAGAGCTGGCAACACAGGCCTTGACTAGAGCTTCAACTGCATGTGGGAGGAATTTGGGAAGGAGTGGTAGACAGAGCAAAGCAGCACTAGGTGATGCTCCTAGGCCAGGGTGTGGGGGGGGGGCGTAGAGGTCTGATTAAATTGTTAAGTTGTGACCACTGACCGCAGTGTGAAGATTTGCTACTGCTGAATCAGACTTATGAATTAAATGCATTCCACTGAGCTACACAGAGGAGACATAGCTTCCTTTTTAAGTTATATTTTATTTTAATTGATAAGAAATAATTATAATCTAGAAACAGTGGCATGCATTTATAGCCCCAGCTACTCAGAAGGTGGAGGTGGTAGGGTCACTGAAGCTCAGCAGTTTCAGCCTAGCCAAGGAAACACAGTAAGAACAAATTTCAGAAAGAACTGTAGATGTTTTGGAGTATGTGTCATGTTTCAATACACATACTCATTGTGTAATGATTGAATCAAGGTAATTAACATATATGTTACCTAAAACATTTATCTTTTCATTATAGTAAAGGCACTCAAAATCTACTTTTCCAGTTGTTTAGAAATACACAACTCTGAACTCAGTGACCAAAATATTCTCCTTCCCCACATCCCACATAGACTCTGGTAAATACTGTTCTACTTCTTACTTCTGGATTCAACACTTTAGGATTCCAATTAGATGCAAGATGGTCAAGTATTGGTCTCTTTATGCTAGGTTGATTTCCATTAACCTGATGTCTCTTAGTGTTAGCAAGGTTGTCCCAAGTATTTACTTTTTATGGTTGAGTAGTATACCATTATCTGTAGTATATTTAAAAATCAATTCGTGTGTAAATTGATATTTAGTAGCCTACAATCTAGGCTACTGTGAATAACACAAGGACCCTGGAGTATAGACATTCCTTTAGCATAATAGTTTTAGATCCAGGGCATATACCCTGTAGTGGGGCTGGTAGTTCATATGGTAATACTTTCAATTTGATTTTTTAGTTTTTAGGATCCTCCACTGTGTTTTCTAAAAATGATATACTAATTTTTGATTCCACCAACAGTAGGGTCCCTGCATACTGGTGTCTGTAACAGTACTTAGTGTTCATCTTTCTGATAAACAATCTAACACAGGAGATGATATTTCAGTGTGGGATTAATTACATTTGCTTATTGATTAGAAAGAGTGAACATTTTTTAAAAGTGTCACTTGGACATTTGTATGTTTTCTTTCAAGAACTGTTCATCTGAGATCTTTGTGAATTTTTTAGTAATTTATTTTCTTATCATTGAGTAATTTGGGTTTCTTATAAATATTAGCTCCTTTTCAATTTATGAGTTGCCAATATTTTCTTTTGTTTCATACAATGTCTCTTTACTCTGTCATTTTTTTTGCTGCATAGAAGTCTTTTAGTTAGACATAATTCTGTGCATCTATTTGTTACATTTTGCTGTAGTTTTGATGCTATACATAAAAGGACCTTGTCCAGAGGTATGGCATAGGGACTCCCACCTATACAGGGATATCTCAGTTCACAAGCACTTCTGTTAGTAAACAACTCAGATCATGAACAGGAGCCATCAGCAAAATTTTGCGGACATCTTCACCAGAATCAGAGCAAGTTTAGTTCACCAAGAGACCACTGTATTTTCTAAACCAAAAATCTATGGATTCAAAGCAATTCCATTAAAATACCAAAGAGTCTCTTCTAAAAAAGAAAAATCCCTGAATTCTACTCTTTATATAAAGACCTTAAATAGCAAAAGTGATCTTGAATAAAAAGAACAAAATCTGATATATTGTATTACCAGACTTCAAAATATACCACCAAGCTATTGCAGCCCAAGCCACATTTTATTGGTTTGCAAGCACAAACTTAGGCCCAGAAAGTGCAGAGCCCAGGGGTAAATCCATGAATTTCTATCCAGGTAATTTTTGTCTAAGTTTCCTAGAACACAGAATGGAGAAAGGATATTCTTTTCAACAAAAAATGTTGGGAAAACAAAATGTTTACCCACAGAGCAGTATCATTAGACCTTCATATCTCTCTCCATGTAAAAAATTAATTCAAAATGGATTAAATATTTACATTTAGGCCTGAAGCTATGAACATTTTAGCTTTATTTTCTGTGAAAGATTGGGTTATTTTTTTGGGAGCTACTTTCTATGTAGTAACAGGTGAAAATAAAACTCTCAAATTTAGTTATTTTAACCTGATAAAGTTTATGACCTTTTAAGATGAATTAGTTTTATACTGAGTCTAGATCTTTCAGATTTTTATTTCTTCACATATTCTTTCTTTATATTCCTCCTGGGCTTCACCTTAACTTTCCACAGCAATGACTGCAAAAATGTGAAGGGGGGATGGCTCACACAGAAGCCCCCAGTCTCAGATGCTTCTTTTCTATCAGCTACAGCGCACACATCGAGCCATCTTCTGCTCTCCCTCAGCACATTTTCTCTATGCAGTGCATTCCCTTAGCTTTCAGTGACTTATAATGTCTCTGAACTAAGCATTTTGCCAAAGTGGAAGAAAATCACCTTTTAAAATTTGCAAATAAATTGTTCAATTCAATAATTTAAAGAATCTCTCTTTTTTGGTTGATCAAGGTAATTGAAAAAAAAAAAAACTGTAGCTATGTTTCTTAGAAATATCCAGGCAGCAATTTTTAATACAACTGTAATGGATACATTTAAGTCCATGTTATATATATAGTAGGAAGTCTAAGAGGTCTCACGAATAATTTAACATCATCAATATGAATGGTTTCACTCTATTTTTTCCACTATTTTCTCATCAATATGTAGTTTACTTTCATTTCTTACTAATAGACTATTCCTATAATTTGACAGCTTACCAGTGTTTTTACTATGCCTGAGTTCTTAACTGCTGTGTGATTGACAGACCCGCTACTCAGAGTTTTCTCTTGGCCGAAGAGGACTGGCATAATCTGTAGCTTTTTAGGCAGAATTGTGAGCTCACCCAAACTTAATGAATCAGAATCTGCAGTCTTATCAGATCCTTGGATGACTGTCTGCATATTCAATTATGAGATGCATTGCTCAGCAACTTTGGAGAATGCCTTCTGAAGAGACACCTTCATTAATTCACTCTGTGCTTTTCTAAAATGTTTATAATAAATACAATAGAGGAGAAGTAAATCACCCGTCTGCACTCTGGTTCTTGTATTTTTCAAGTCTGTGCCCATTAAGGGAAAACTCCTAATTAAAAAACAGACAGCTTCTCACTTGGGATAATGGAGCCTTGCCTTGCCTGCATCCAGAGAGGTCTCTGAACCTTCAAGCCAGCTAAGTGCAGCTGAGGCATCCCTGATAGTCAGCATTTCTTCAGGCCACCTGTTACAGCAGAGAGCACTAGCGCACTCCCAAACAGTCTTGTCTCAGATTCATTCCTCCCCGCCCCCAGGAAAAGCCCATAGTAATTGAAAGAAACATAAATTACTTGTCAAAAGTAAATCTCTATGAAGAAAAGCAGCTGTGTTGCATGGAAGGGACCTAATTTTACTGAGTAGTTCTCTTTCTCCAGAGCAGTTAAAACCACAGGAGACAGAGGGCTGAGATAATGGGTTGTAAAACTCCCTGCAGTCCCACCAGGAGAGGTCCCTACAACCAAAGCCAAATGAGAATCTAAACAAAAATCCTGCTAATGTAGGCCTGGCTCAGAGCTGCCAGGGTAATTGAGGCTCACAGCTGCTCTGCTCTCCCTTCCCACGCCCTGCTATTTTCTCCTGTCTCAACCCCCCATTTAGCTTTATCTCCCCTATTCTGCTACCTTTTTAGCATTCCAGGAACACCTCCAAGCACTACCTCTGTCTGTATGCATGCACCCTTTCCTGCTTAATAGTTTCCTTCTTCATAGTTTTTTGTTACCTGATTAACCCATTAGCTAGATTCCCAGTCCAAGCCTAAAGCTTGTGTTTGATAACAGGGGACCATTATTGTGATATGCACACTTAATAGCACAGAGCAGAGGTTTAGGGAGACAAAGGACAAGAGGTCATAGATTTCATTCTTCCTGGCAATAGGGTGTTTAAGCTTTAGGCAAATCTAGCAATTAATTCTATGTAGCTACATAACAATAACTAAATTTAAATGACTACATTGTGTGTATTTATTTACTGAAGATTTGAAGCAAGCAAATATCATCATCATCATCATCATCATCATCATCATCACCATCATCATCATCACTGAGGCTCTCAGAGATTTAAAAATTCCCATAGTTACTGTCCCCCTATATCAGAATTCACACCCATGGTTACCTCCCAAATCACTGCTCTTGCTACAGCAGCCTGATTCCCTTCTGGGCGGCTCAGCAGATGAACACAGCGGGAGTGCAGACGTGGCTGGCAACAAAATGATGTGTGGATGTTCAGCCAGGTGGCCAGATGGTGGCATTAGGAGAGTCTGCTGGGGAGGAATAGAACAGCTGTGGGGGACCTGATACTCAGGGGAGGATCTGAGTGCTGAAGGTGTGGGCAGGAAAGAAACAGGGCCCAATGTTAAGAGAATCTGGGCTCCTGACAGTTGTCAACTACAAGCCCTGGATGCAGATCACAGCCTTGCGGGCTGGGTCCTAGCAGCCAGTTCCTAAGCATCAAGGAAGCAAAGCAAGGAAATGGGAGAAAATACCCTCAGGTGCATTTCGGACAGGGACTTTTAAATTGCAGTGAATTTGTGCAGTTGTTTCTAATGGGCGTAGAATTAGTCATATGGGGTATTGCATGTGAAGTGAAAATTCAAAGAAAGAGGGAGCAGATATTTTTCCGGAGCTTTGTTCTGTGGTTTTAGAGATGTAAGCGAAAGTTGTACAGTCATACTGAGCTGAGTACAAAGGGGACACTAGAACCATGACTCCGAAGTGGAGCAGAACACTGTGGAAGGAGTTGTGTCTACCCCTAGAATTTACAGACACATTCCCCTGCCTAATGCACCGGATGATGCCACCATACTTCTAATAACCTTGAGAACTACTCCTGCAGCCCCAGAGACCTAGCTGATGTGTTCCCCGTCCAGCTGTCTGACTTCTACCTGTCACTTTCTCCTGCCTTCCTGGCCTTCCTTGGTGTTGCTCAAAGGAAGTGCTTGTCGTTTGGGTGGGAAAATTCTGTCTGAAGTAGGAGTGTATCTACTAGTACTAGGTATTTAGCACTGCTGACCCCTCTGCAGGAAAGGTCGTCAACACCCTTACACCATTGCATGACACACACAGTTGTCCCGACTCATTCCTAACACCCCCTCTGGAGTGGTGTCTTTATCCATGGCTTCATTCTAATAAACTGCTCTCCTCCTCATCTCAGGATGTCACTTTTTGGACTTTCTACCCTGGATGTTTCTTATTCCTAGTGATTTCTCACCCAATGGCATCTCTCCCTCCTCTATCAGAGCATTTTATCTTATTCTGAATGACTTTGTTTAATTCTGTCTCAGTCACTCTTCTCTCATTGCTGGGACAAATACCCAACACTCAAAAAGAAGGAAGGAAAGGTTTATTTAGCTCTCAGTTATTGGAGGTGTCAGTCCACACTCAGCTGGCTCCAAGGCAGCGTGGCACATGGCAGAGAGCAACCTTTCATGGCAGCAAAGAGCAAGAGAGCAAAGGGAGTGGCAGCAGCTCAGGCAGCTTGCTCTCCCCTCCTTACTTCATAAGGCAAATTACCTGCTCCAGAATAGGCGCAGCACCCACACCCAAAATCATCACTCACAAACTCCAAAAGCCACTCCATGACTGCATGAGGCTTTGAGGGGACACCTAGATGCAAGCCATAACACTTCCCATTTTTTCTTCTCTTCACTGGGGTGAAATCTTTGTAAGAATGGAGTTTTGGATTTCACATTCACCATTCTGTATACTGGCACATAAAGACTTCTTGGTACACAGTAGGTCCTCCCATGACTTTTACAAATTAAAATGTCTAGTTTTATATATTATGAATGGACAGATGATAATTTTCCAAAATAACATAGAAGCAATTTCTTCTTTGGATTTAAAAAGACTGGGTTTCTTATCAATTCTTTTTTTTTTTTTTTTTTTTTTTTTATTTCTGTGTTAGGACAGGGTCCACAGGATTTCACCACACAGATCAGACTCATAATGATTCTCCTGTTTTCAGCCTTCCAAAGTGCTGAGATTACAGGCAAATGTCACTATGCTCAATCTCCTCTATCAATTCTAAGACTCTGCTATATTCTTTCCTATAGCTTACAGAACATTTAAAGAATGAATTCTGCTCTGTAAGTCTCTAATGCCCCAGTATTTATTTGAGAACAAAGGTGACTATGTAGTTAACAGCATAATTACGGCTTTCTTCTGGAAAACAGATTTTGATAATGAATCATGTCATCAGAACAAATCACAGGACATAGATTCATTAATAACAAGCTCAATTATTGAATATTCTCTCATCTTTTGAGTCCTCCCAGAATAAGGGAATCAACAGAAAGCCCTGAGCAGACTTGTTACTACTTTAGAAAGCAAAAACCAAAACCCTCAAAATTATTTTTCTCCCAGTTTTGTCACATGGGTTCATGATTCTAGTTTTCTTATGGGCACTGGGAATGGCTAGAACAGAAAATTTTGGGAAATGTTTCATCCTGTCAGTCTCCAGTGACAGAATGATTTGGGATACATTACAAGTCATATTGAGGTATGAACTATCTCCCTAGACTTACAAGGTAGAATTGGAGGCAGTGAATGTTTAAATTAATATATATATACACATATGTTGCAAATATATATTAATATATATTATATTACATTACATTATATTACATTACATTAACACAAGGGCTCTAAACCCTCAGCTATAGACTGGTACTGTTCTATTGTGGGCTATCAGGAACAGGGCTGCACTCAAGAAATGAATAGCAGGCAAGTGGTAGAAGTCCCAAGCGTGTTCGCAACCACTCTCCATTGTTCACAATACTACTTGAGATTCACCTTCTTTCAGATTGCCAGTGACATTAGATGTTCACAGTAGAGTGAACCTGAATTGGGCATGAAAGGATTCTAGATTGTGTGTTCTTAGATAGGAATCTAATGCCTAATGATGTGAGGTGAAGCTGAGGCAGTGACTCTAGCCCTGGGGAATAGCTGCAAATACAAATTAACATTAGCATAGAGATTTGATTGAACAGAGATTATGATAAAACAATTGCTTGTAGTCTCATATAAAAATTCTATTAATGGCTGGGAAGTGACACTCAAACTGCAGCTGTAGCAGGCTTAAGTAAGAATCAGACACTCGTTTTAGTATTTGATAGCCAGACTACTATTTTAATTACTATTTCTGTCTGCATGTCATTCCCATGCAGTCTCAATCACAGTTTTGATAAACTCACATGCCAACTCCCAATCAACAGTGAGTCAAAAACAAACATCACTGGAGAGCTTCTTTGAAAATATCCAATAAAGAGGTATCAGAAGACTCTAAGACTTCTATATTTAAAAGAAAATGTCAAGAAAATTCCAATTTAAATTATGGGTTCATTGCAACTGTTGATTTTTTAAATTTTTGTCATTTTTGAGACAGGGTCTCGTTATGAAGTTCAGGCTGGCCTTGAGCTCACTTTTGTAGCCCAGGCTGGTCTCGAACTGGCACTGATCCTCCTGCCTCAGCCTCCCAAGTGCTGGGATTATAGGCGTGCGCCACCACACCTGGCTACAGTTGATTTGTTTTCTAAGCCTGCTTTATATAATGTGTGATAACCTGTTAGCCAGAGAAACATGGAATTTTATAACTGCATGAGCAGGACTGGGGTGAGTGGGGATCTGGAATACCAACCCCTGGGGCAAGGCAAGGCTGAAGGCATCCAGGGATGTCTGATAGTTATGCTCAGAATAGCACCAGCTGAGGCATTTGGCTAGATGTTAGACCTGGTTAGCCATGAAGGCTCATGAAGTCCAGTAAAGAGGGAAGCATGTTTTAATAACTCTGCATAAGGCAGGAAGTAACTGGAAGAAGAGAGAGAGCATGTATGTCCTGGAATATGGGGGGAGACCATGCTCCTAGAAGACACAAGGGCACACACCCAGTCAATGCTTCAGAAGTTCTTTGGCAAAGGCTCTGTGATCTGCTATGGGATGAAAGTACATATGCAACTTTCAACTGGTTTTCAAAAACCACAACACATCTCAGAGCATAGAAACCAACATCCTGCCTTTCCCTTTAAAAGTGAAAACTCTAACTAGGTGTGGTGGCACATGCCATAACGCAGCGTTCAGAAGCCTGCGGTAGGGGGACCATTGCTCATTCCAGACCAGCTTGGTGTACATGGTGAAATTCCTGAACTGACTGTGAACACTTGTCACTTATAGTTACTTTGACTTTGGGGAAGTCAGTAGCAGCACGGTGCTAGATCAAGTGAATATGGTCAGTTTGGATGCACTATCATATCTTGTCTTTCTGTTGGAGAGCACTTAGCAGTATTTCACAGTACTAGTAGATTCACAGTAGTTTTTTTTTTTTTTTTTTTTTAATCACTTACGAAACAGAACTTTGTGGATTGCTTCAGAAAGTGAACAGTGGGATAAGTGTATTCCCTTAGAATAAGAGGGAGTATTTTGAAGGGAACTGAGGGCAACCTGTCCTACAATGTAATGCATTAATGAATGGCTAAATAGCTCAGTGGATTAACACTCCTGCTTAGGCAGATGTAGGGACCAGGATTCAATCCTCAACATGCCATGCTGGGCCTGCCCCCAGGACATGCTGAGATGGCAACCGAGACTGGGCATGGTGGCGCATGCCTGTAATCCCAGTGCTTGGGAGGTTGAAAATGAAGATCACTAGGAGTCTGAGCTGTGTAGTGAAACCCTGTAGAACCTGTACTAAATATAAATAAATAAATAATTTAAAAAATTTCAGACTTGCTGGCTCCCACTATTGGACAATGCAGTCCTTTAAAATTAATCCGCTATTCTATTTATTGAGTGTTGGGGATCGAGATTAGAGCCCCACACATGTTGGTCAGGTGTTGTATTTCTCAGCTCCATCCTCAGATTAAATATTATTCTCTTTTTCATTTTGGGGGGGATGTATAAGGGAGGGAGAGGGTCTTACTTTGTTGTCTTGGACTTGTGCTCTTCCTGTCTCCATGTTCTGTGTAGCTGGTATTATAGACCCTTGCCTCCTTGTCCAGCTCTCTTATCTTGTCTTCTTGAACATTTATTTACTTATTTTTATTATTATTATTATTATTTTTTTTTTTGTGGGTGTGGGGTTCGAACTCACAACCTGGCACTTGCCAGGCAGGCACATGTGCCACTGCACTATCTCCCTGGCCCTCTTCCCTCTCTTCCTTCTCTTTCTCTTTCAACCATAGTTCTTTTTCTGTTTCTCTGAAGAACATCAACAGATTATTGTTTTCTGTTGTCCTTCCAGCATTAAGGGTGATAGTGGTTTTTTAAATTCTGATTATTTTGGAGTTGTCTCCCTCTTGCCCAAAAGCTCTTTAGGGATCCCAGTTCCTTTGTGAACCAGTCCCCCAAGTTCAGTTACTTCACTGAAACATAACATGGATGTGATCTCCACAGCTGAATCCAATCTTATCCACAGCAGGAAGTTTTTTCTGTACTCTTCTCTCAGGAGACAGTAGACCCATTTCTTTGGCAGAAAATAAGAATAATGTCAAGAAAAACCTTAGAAAAATATATTTTATTGTTATTGTCCATGTTCCTTTCTAGTTAAGAAATAAAACATTAAAAAACACAAAATTTTTGGGTGGAGCAATGCGGGGATTGAGCAAGCCCGCTACAGGAATGAAGGGACATTAGGTATGGAGGGGGATTAGGCAACTGAGCGTATCACTGAGTGGGACAAGGCCTGGCTGTGCGGCTATGCATGAGCCGGTGGGACGAAGTGTGGGTGCAGCATGGGTGACTGGGACTCAGTGTGATAAAAATATGGTCAGTGTCTACATTAAAAAATATATATAAAGGAGAAGATGCATTGTCACTGATCCTCCCCAAAACCCTCTCCCTTCGAGCATACTTACACTTCTGGTCAGTTTCTGAAACAGTTCTGGAAGTTCTTTCTTGTGAATTTTACAAATTACAATGTTGCTGCTCCCTCAAGGTCCCACACTAACCCAGAACATTTACCTTTCATAGGCATTTTGCCTGTGGGGACGAGACAGAAGTTGGGTAGCAGTGAATAGTAGCGAAGAAGGTGAATCAGGACACGCAGGGATATTTGCATGAGTCTGCTTTTTGTCAGATGGCACTCATAGCAGCACTCACTGTACTACTGGCCGCACCTTGTAAATGAACTCATGAAAGAGGAATTCCAGAATTGCTCCAGAGGATGGCAACAGGGCAGAGCTTGGCGCATCTGAAGTAAGGGTAAACATTTAAGGTGAGGTTAGTGCCAGTGTGTCTTACACTGCAATACAGTTTTAACACTTAAACATTCATAGTTTTTTGTTTCAAATTTTCTTTAAAGCTTATTGACACACAGCTTATACCTATTGGACTAAAGCACCTGCTTTGGCAGAGCGAAGTGGTCAGGGTTCAGACTCTCACATGCTGTACCGGCCCCACCCCCGGGTTGCGTTGAGATGGTGATTGAGACTGGGCATGGTGGCACCCGCCTGTAATCCCAGCACTTTGGAAGGCTGAAAGCAGGAGAATCATGCCAAGTCTAGGCTATGTAATGAGACCCTGTAGACCTTGCATCCCCTGTCCAAAACACATAAAAAAGAAAGAAAGAAAAAAATCTTAACAGTGCTTCAAGATTTTTATTATTGTCTTATGGGTGAAAGATATAAATGTCACAGAAAATTTACTTCAAAACAATTGCCAGCAAAAGACCCCACACAAACAGAATTGCTGTAAGAATTATTATGGCCTTAAATAAAAAAAAAAAGTTATTATGGCCCTTAAATTTTTTCAATCCACATTGGAGGGGCTAGAGAAATAGCTCAGTGGAATAAGTGCTTGCTTGGCAAGTGCAAGGTCCTGAGTTCGATCCCTGGTACCACCAAAATAAATAAATAAATAAATAAATAAATAAATAAATAAATAAATAAGTAAGTAAGTAAGTAAGTAAGTAAGTAAGTAAGTAAATAAATACTAAAGTCCAATCCACAATGTAAGGAAAATATAAACCCTATTTAAAATCTTGTGTTTCTATGGTAGGTAACAAAGAGGAAGAATCCTATTCATATAGATTAAAGTGATAGTTTCCTTAGAATTCACAAACTACATAGGCATAGGCAAAAAGTAAAGGAATTCATCTTATGACATTCTAAATTTATAAATATGTAGTTTATTGCAATTATTTCCCAGAATTTTGATCAAACACACATATAAGCTTCACTGTTTTGGGTCCTATAAAATAAATTATATATGATGCTGCAAATATAGTTAGTAAAACAAACCACATTCTTGTGCTGCTGCAGTCCTTCAATAATATTGTAATTATGTTTTCACTGTCCGATGTATACTAACTGGTCACAAAAATCAATAAAACTTGGCGGGGCTGGGGAGATAGCTCTGTGGCACAAGTGCCTGCCTGGCAAGTGCAAGGTTGTGAGTTTGAACCCTGTCCCACAAAAAAAAAAGATAAAATAAAAATAAAAAAATAAGACTTGGCATTCTAAAAAATATTGGCACATTTTAGATGTATGTATTGACCACATTGCTCATAGGCAATTTGTACCTGAACAAGACATCTTGCTGATTTTTTACCCATTCCCCTCCCCTCCCTTCAACCCCTCTTCCCCTCATTATTTATAAAAGTTTTGTTTGTTTTATTCCTTTTTCCTTGTTGTCCCTTTTTTCTTTTCCCCATCCCCCTTCTTTGATGTCTCCATTTGAAAATTTCTTCCTCTTTCCCAATATTTATTAAACATTTTGTTTTTTATTTATACGACTAGTTTCTCACACCAGAGAAATGTGATATTTAAACATGAGCACCCAATTTATTTCACTTAAGAGTATTCATGGAATATTTTGAACACAGCACATGAAAGCTTGTCATTGGCTTGGTATGTATGTATGCATGTAAGTATGTATGTATGTGTTGTTGGGCTTGTGCGTTCACATGCACAGAACTGTGACTGAGTCCATACACGGGGTTGAGAATCGCTCGGTGTGGGTATGTGAGTGTCCTTGTATGTACGGCAGGGGGAGATCGGTGTGGGTGTGCTGCTCAGTAAGCCTGAGGAAATGCAGAGGAGAGAGACTGTCCAGTAGTGTGAGTGGGCGTGAGAGCAAGTGAGAAGGAGTGGTGCGGCGTGGAGCTGTAAGGCAGTGGGTCGCGGTGAGGGGAGCCGCAGGGGACAAGGTGGGAATGAGTGGGAACTGCCTGCGGATGAGTAGGGGTGAGTAGGTATGAGCCTGAGCAGGGCTGGCTGGGCCTGGGAACTTGTGCGACTGTGCACGACAGACAGGTGGCAAGAGTACCAAGGACGTGAACAGCACTGACGATGCACTAAAGGTCCGAGGTGAGGGAGTGAGTTTATGAGGAGTGCACTTGCCTCCAGGGAGTTGCCCTGCCTGGGAGCCTCACACGGGGCTACGTGAGACCGCGCAGGACTGGGCAGCAGGCATCACTGGTGCCTGGAATCAGAAGCACAAGGGTCTACCGAATGAATAGGAGTAGGTTGTGCAAGATGTCGTACGTGTGAATGGGGCTGAGTGACTACAAATGGAGGGACTGAATGTCAACCACTGAGGGAAAATAGCAGCTTAGCGTGCCTGGTTGTGAAGGCCGGGGGATGTGTGACACTCTGTGCAAGCAGGGCAGGGCGTGTCCTTCCACATCCTGGTACCACCGGAGGAGGTCAAGGAAACAGCTGAAATCTGGTAGGCACTTGGAAGTTAAGAAGACAGTGAGGTAGGAACAGAATGAAGGAAGCTGTTAGCCAGGAACGAGCCGAGGCAACACAATTATTGCAGAATAATGCAAAGAAGAAAGAACACGTGGATAAGGTGAAGGAATAAAATTATGTGTAATCATCACTGTCATCATCATCATCATAATTTATGTTGTACCGCTTTTCATGACAACTGACTTTCAAGTATTGGTACATGCATAATTTGGTTCACTTTAGTTGATATTCAAAATCAAGGAAAGCCCAACTCTCTTGAACATTTTTTCTTCTTTTTTTTTGTTTTTGTTTTTGGTAGGCTTAGCCTGGGGGCAGGGTTGGCATGGCATGTGCCCTGGGGATTGAAACGTGGTCCCTGTGTTTGCTTAAGCTTGACTAAGCAAGTGCTTCAGACACCTGAGCTATCTCACCGGCCCTCTTTGAATATTTCCTCCATTCAGTGATTGCCAAGAGGTGGTTGTGTCTTTTTAAATAATATATGTAAGAGTAGACTCAGATTTTTGTGGGGCCTGAAACTTACATAATTACTCTCTCTTTAAGAAAACAATAAATACTACAAATACAGTCCTTTTAGGGACTGCTGTGGCTTTTAGTATTGATGGTTCTGGGTGCTGGGGTTTCTTAGCATCACCCATGCAGGTACACTCAAAGCAGACCAAACCTTTTAAGTCTTGGAGTCACAGGTTAACTTTGTTCATTTTGCTTTAGTTGACATTAGTTCAACCTTTGACAAAGCTATCTGGCCAAACAACCTTTTCAAAGTTAGCCAAAGGCATTTCTACAAATTTAGACTATTCCCAAATGCATGAAAATACAAATACAACAATTCAGTAGTGAAAGGCCAGCTTATTTTCTAAGGAAGAGGTAATTAATTTATAAGTTCAAAGGCAAGGGGTGTAGAAGTTAAGATGTGTCATTACATGTACCAGCTTCCTTAATGAATATGATCATTAGGTTCTGCAGACATAGCCTAGTACAAAGAAAGTTTTTTCAAAAGACAAGGGAAAATTCCCAATAGAAATCTGTTTCCTTGAGATGTTTGAAGGAATGTCCTAGTTTAGCAAGAAAAGGATACACAGAAGCTTAGTTCTAAAAGACAGGTCTCTGCTGGAGGAAGACAGCTACTTTCATATTCATTGGAGCTGAACAAATTTTTAAGCAGAAAGCCAGCACTTTCAGAGAATAATCCATGAATATACTATTTTAAAAATAGTAGTTAATGTGAGGAAATCCACATTAAGTAAAGAAGGATGAGAGAGTTCTTTGGGAAATAACACATAGAAAAAATTATCAGTATGTGTGTACAAATAAAATTTCCAAAGGTGTCTTTAATAATTTCATTTGTAACAGGTAAGAGATTTATATGATCTGAAGAGAAACAAGAGCATGATAGTTTCATTCAGTAATTAATTTTCAGGATGCTAAGAATTGTGAATTTACTGAAGAAATGCCTGATTGCAGCAGAAGTAAGCTTGCCTGACTTTGGGAAATGAAAGTTGTAGGAGGAAAAAAAAAATTAACTTCACTATAAGGCCAAGGTCAAGTTCAAAGCATTTTATTTCTTCCACTCATTCCCTACATGATCTGAAGATGTCTGGAGCGAAGCCAGTCAATTAAAATTGCAGCTAGAGAGAACCCTTCAGGGAAAAGACTCAGCACTAGCTGTCCCTGAAAGTGTGTTCTTCTCTCCCTTTCTCTCTAAGTGGTTAGTGCACCCTTTGCCTCTTTATCAAGGAAGGTTACGTGTATGCTAGTGAAACGCGCAAATGCATCTTCTTAACATCAGAGTCCTCAATTATTCTTACAGAAAACAACTTTATCTTTGTACTGCATACTGTAAAAAGACCAAATGTCTCCTTTGGTGTACTTGTTCTCTGTGTACACCCAAATAACTATAGGAATATTTAAAACTCTGACTTAGATTTTTGTTAGACTTTGTGGCTAAATATATTTAAGGAGATGTGTAATGTAATGATGTTAATGCTATGATTCGAGATTTAATACTAAAAGTGTCCACCCACCTTGTGTTCTTCATTGCTATACATATATACAAATGAAAGTATATATATACGTATATATACATATATGTATATATATACACATATATACACACACACACACATACTTTATGTTCATTGGGATAATCATCAAATAAATTTTTCTCATATATTTGGACTCAACATAAGAATGAATTACATGATTGTGTAGTCCTTTTAAATCTGGGTAAGGTATGTACCTAATTCTGGCTGAGTAGTGATAAGCAAAGGTGACCGTTGTTACTCTCAGGCTGATTGTGGGTCTCACTAAAGTTCTCTTACTTCTGCAATTTTTAAGCAGTGGCCATTCTATTAATCTGGGTCTGAAGAGGCAGAGGTGTTTGCTGACTTGTCATGGGCAGATAATAGGGGTCTGAAATAAAACTCTCCGGTTTAAGCCAAACAAATTTTGCTTGCTGCTGGAAACCTTTCTAATCTATTCGAACTTGTACTGTTTGAAATTAAGAAGAGATTTAAAGGCAGTACTCCAAATGCATAAATCTACGGGTGTGAGTTGGGATGAACAAGTACCATTTGATGTTTAGAGCTCTTCTACCTTTAGGAACCCAGCACATTTCCTTTCGTTTTTATAATTTCTCTTTGTAATGGGCACTGTAAAAAAGTTTATGGTATTTCACAATTTTTAAGAAATCTGAGTTGAATAATTCACTTGGAAAATTCGAGTGCATCTCTAGACATGTCTAAGCACCATGGTAAGTAATAAAATCCTACTCCCATTTCCTTTAGCTATTTCATAGGCAAGGCTAGATTTTCTTAACAGAGTCAAAACTTCAGCTAACTGTAACTTTGATTTATTATATATGTGACTGGTGTGCAGACTTGATGGGTGTAGGTGTTTTTTTGGGGGGTGTCACTGAACATAGTCATTGGATACAGAGCTAGATAGCTAAAGTGACTATAAAACATTTCCGAGGATGCCTGAAGACACTGAGTTGCTGGTAGAATCCAGATGACTCCAGGATTGCTTTTTGGAGGCAGAAGCCAAGTGTTATATTGTTTTAGACAAATTTCTTGAAATATCAGCCTGTAATTTCTCTTCCTGTTTTTCTGAAATTATTGCTCAGTCATAAAGTGGTAGTCACCAGTTCCACATCAAACGTGCTATAAAAAAAGTTTCTCATTTATTCCAAATCATCAAGTTCTTTGGCTACATTTCAGTCTTATCCAGTTTTCCTTAAAGCTGCAGAAGCTGGTGATGACAGTTAATTTTGTGTCTGGTTGGTCGTAGGGTGCTCCTATATTTGGCTTAACATCATTTTTCTGAGTGTGTCTGTGAGGTTGTTCCCAGATGAGATTAACATTTGAATTGGTAGACTGAGTTAAGTAGGTCGCCCTCTTCACAGTGGGTATGCATCTGACAAGCTGAATAGAATAAAAACTGGACAAGAGAGAATTCCATCTGAAGGATTGGACTCGAATATTCATTTCTCCTGGCCTTGCACTTAGACTTACATTACTGCACTGAGATTTTAGACCTTTAGGATAAAACTAGGTCTACAGCATTTCCTAGGTCTTTGGTGTGTGAATGAAACATTAGGGGAATTTTCAGCCTCTGTAATCACATGATCTAATCCCTTATATTAATTATGTATGTATTCTCTCTCTTTCTGTCTCTCTGTCTCTGTCTCTGTCTCTGTCTCTGTCTCTGTCACTCTCTCATCTGCTTATCTAATCTACTTCCCATCCCGTTCGGTCTTCTGCAGAGCCCTGACTAATAATAATCACCAATCACTTTCCTTTTAAAACTCTTCCTACCCTTGTCCCTGATAGAGTCTCATCTGGAAGCTTCATTTCTATCCAGGGATCTTCTTTGTATCCTTGGGCTTCTCTTCCTTTGCTTACCCCTTAGTTATTGGCTAATAGGATCTTCTCACTCTAAGATCTGTATGATAATGATTCCCAGTTCTTTGTTTACACTCTACATTTAGCCATGGTTAAGAACCCTATTAAACACATAAATTTTCCTCTACTTGTATTAGGTTGTTTCGTGAGGTTCCTAAGAACCTTGTCCTTCCTAAACATCTTTACTTAAAGCTGATATTTTTAATATTTCCACTTTTTACTAATCAAACATCCATCTGCTGAACTATAGAATCAGAAAAAGTAATCATAGGTACATCTCATAAATGTTTAATTCTAATTGTTCTGATGCCTAAATATTTCTTGAATTTGTCTTTTCTCCTGTAATTTTGTTAAAGCTGCTATATTTCATGTTTCTTTTATTCCCATGAATTGATGTGATAGCTTCCAATTCTCTTTCCTGCTGGTTTATCTTTCAGTTTATCTTCCAAGGGATTGCCAGAATAATTTTCAATAGTAAGAGCAGAATGTTTTACTCTTTTGTGGAGATACCGTTGGTGGCTCTTCATTAATTTAGGATTATATTTCAAATTCTTTTATGAGGTTTTTATGTTCCTTTAAAATGATAAGCATCCTAGGTTTTCATTTGTGACTTGGTACACTCTAGGGTCATCTTTTTTCTTCCTTATAGAGTGAAGGCTACACCTGACTTCAGGAAATATATAATGAAATTCCTCTGTGGAAATAGAAGAATCACATAGTCTCAAAGAAAGTATGCCCAAAACTTGAGGGCTCTTGATGAAACTATCTTACAGTAAGTCTGTTTTAGCCCATTTCTGCTGCTATACTATAAAAAAAAATCTTCAGACTGAACAATTTATAAGGAACAAAAATTTATTTACTCACTCTACTGGGTGCTAACAAGCCCAGGAGCAACACCTGGCAGGACTGTTTTTCTGCTGAGGGATGCTGTGTGCTTCCAGGGGGGACAGTTGTTGCTACTTCCTCCAGAGAGGAGAAGCATTAGGCTCTCCTGTGAGGAGGAGCAAGTGAGCCAAATGGCGGGTGAAGTCTCTGATCTAAGACTCTCGCTAACATTCATGAAAGAGGAGCCGTCAATGTTGTTGAAGGTCCTATCCCTTAAAACCATCAGGGTGGCTACAGCAGAGGCTCAGAGGACATATTCAAATGTTGCAGAGTCTTCAGGATCTGAGACCTGCTGCCCAATGGTTTTCAGTTAATTTCCTACTGCTTCACTCTCCAAGATGAATAGAAAAGTTGCCTATCATAGATCTTTGAGAGGATTATCTAACACAAAAAAAGAGAAAGGATAAAAAGCATTTCAAAAATCTATTATTAATATTCCCTGAGAAATGACATCACTTTAGAAAAAAAAAAAGACAATTCTTTTCAGAAGTAACAATGGGAGATGAAAAGATCTAAAAAGTTAAAATCTGCACAGCTGAAAATGAAAACAAATCAATAAAAGGAAAAAGAGGGATCTTGTTTTGCATTTCAAATATTATACCTTTATTTTTATTTTTTATTTTTTATTTTTTCTGTGTTCGACAGCTAAACAATTCAATAATTTAGTTCTATCTCTATAAACCATACATTTTGTGTCTCGGATGCAGGAATTCCTAGGCCATTAGATTTTATGTTTATAATTTTGTTTTCTTGTTCTCAGCCTCATGTTCCAAATGAAATGTTTAATAGTTAACTGTCCAAGTTTTCTTGCTATCTGGATTATAAACTTCTAAAAGTAGGAGGCAAACTTCTTTTCCAGATTTTAAAGGACTTGGTACATTTTGGGTCTTCTGAAATGTTGTAAGAAATACTTTTTTGAAAAATTTCTAAGTATTCCAGACATCATCAAATCATTTTTATAGCAAATGAAATAAGAAAGGGGAGTTCAAATTTGTAGTAAATTTAGTATAATAATACGAAACAAAAATCACTACTTTTGAGGTAAATAATGGCAATGAGTTATGAAAAACAAAGCACTATTTCAAAGTGAAAATAATATAAATACTAACATTTGGAAATATGTGCTTAGTAATTATGCGTGATGCTTACTGAATATAATAGTTTGAAAGCTATTCTGGTTTTTTCTGTAAGAAATTCTGGACAGAGTCTGACTGAGCTAAATGTTGTGCCAATGGATTGAGACAAGAAGAGGTGTAAATAAACAACTATTCATGGTAAAAGTTCACTAATTCAATCCCCTTGTGGATCTCAGGCTCCCCCTCTTGGGCCCACTCTTTAGGCATGGTGCTTTAATTCTGGAGTCTTCAGATTTGATATCTCCCGAAGACCAATCTCTTACCTTTTAGGGGAATGAGTGGCAGTTGGAGGGTGGAAAAGTGGTAGCCATTATCCTGGTAGGGGCCCAGAGAAAGGGGTTCCGAGGGCTTCAGTGAACACTTCTGACTTCAGTGCTGCACCCTGCTACTATGCAGCATCCTGAGTTTCCAGGTTGAGTCTCTCTAAAGTCAGTAAGGTCAACTGTTTTTCAGTGGCAGCCTCCTTTGCAGACCACTCAGAACCTAACGTCTCTCATATTTCCTCTGTCTTCAAAAGAACAATTCCTGTACACTCAACCTGTGTGATTTACTTTCCTGTTTGTCTCCTCCTGTGTAGTCTATTGTGTATTAATTGAATTCTAAATTTTTATTTCTGGAGATTTCTGGACAGAGAAGGAAGAGGTATATAGAACTATTATTGATTCAAATAAAATTTGTTGTCTTAAATTCATTTTAAATTATCTTGTTACGCTTTTAGTTGCCATTTTCATTTTCTATGGCATATACATTAGCCATCCATTTTGTGGATACTCAGCTTACTCTCTTTTTTGGGCTAGCTCAGGAAGCCTTAAGGGTGGACCAGGTGTGGCTTGTGGAACTGGTGATTGCACTGCAGTCCCCTGAACCTGACTGAGTTTGCTGGAGCAGGCACTTTAAACAACTGAGCTAACCCACAAGCCTGATACTCTGCTTCTTACTCCTTCAGACACTTTGAATTTGTCCTTTCTGAACACTATAGTGCAGTAAAGTATGTTGTGGGCGACATAAGGCTCTGCTTCTGTGGAGCACAACCTACTGATGGACTGGAAACTATTTCCCCTCCGCTCCGCCTCCCCCTCCCCTTCTCCCTTCCACCTTCCCCTCCCCCTCTCCCACCCCTTCCTCTTTCTTTTTCTTCTTCTTCTTCTTCTTCTTCTTCTTCTTCTTCTTCTTCTTCTTCTTCTTCTTCTTCTTCTTCTTCTTCTTCTTCTTCTTCTTCTTCTTCTTCTTCTTCTTCTTTCTCCTCCTCCTTCTCCTTTCTCTTCCTCTTCCTCCTCCTTTCTTCTTCATACTTATGACACTGAGCTATCTCATCAGCCTTGAAACTAGCTTTCTCTCTTTAGGAATTTTACAAAACAGATATAATTCAAATTATAGGGACTTGGGATTTGGCTCCGCACAGTATCTGCCTACAAAATGCAAGGTAGTAATTGCTATTTCCCTAATGAGATAAGTGGAGAGAGAGAGAGAGAGAGAGAGAGAGAGAGAGAGAGAGAGAGAGAGAGAGAGAAACATTATTCTCCCCTATATGTGAGTCTTGCTTTGCATGGTTTCAGTTAAATTGTGGTTTAAAAATATTTAACAGGAAATTTCAGAACTAAACACCTCACGAGTTTTAAACTGCACTGTGTTCTGCATTATCTGAGAAAATATCATCCTGTCCTTCTCTGTCCCTCTGCCTGATGTATCTATGCTATCTATATTACAAACCCATTTGTTACTCAGTGGTCTCTGCTGTTAGATCCACCCTTATAGTAATGGCAATGCTCAGTATAGGGCTTGCTATATCCGTGGTTCCAGGAGTCACTGGAACACATCTTGGAACATATTTCCTGTGGATAAGAGGGGGCTTTTTATAACCCACCATGGAAAAGACACTCCGAACAAGTAGTCTCTTTTTGCTTGTCCAAAGAGTTATTTTCACATAAAGATAAACCAACACAAGCTGTAAACGTTTTGAAGCACCAAACTTCCACTTTATCTTCTTTTAAATGTCTTCCTCTATAGATATAAAAAACCTCGTTCAGCCTCCAGAGTTTGTTGATTTTTATTTTATTGACCATGCACGGGTCAGTCTATGCTTTTGATGAGAACAACAAATATGTCTACTCTTCAGTTCATCCTTTCTTGTCTCACTTCAACCCATTGCCATCATAATGATGGCTTAACACCAGGATAATTGTAATCCTATAGCAGAGATTGTTACCTTGAAATCATTCTCTGTTGGCAAAGCTTAGTTGTCTGTGACTCCTTTGAAGTGCAGAGGAGAAGCCCATGTATTTTATTATATCCTTGAAGACATCTGTGCCAACCCTACCAGTAACAATCGTTCTATGTAGGGTTAAGTTGATAAATAATCTTGGAAATAGCCAGTGATCTCCATGCATGCACCCACAGGAATTCTCTGTTCTTTCTTTCTTTCTTTCTTTCTTTCTTTCTTTCTTTCTTTCTTTCTTTCTTTCTTTCTTTTTTTTTTTCTTTTTTGGTTTTTTGAGACAAGGTCTTGCTATGCAGTTCAGGCTAGCCTTGAGCTCACTTTTGTAGCCCAGGCTGTTCTCAAACTCACACTGATCCTCCTGCCTCAGCCTCCTGAGTTCTGGGATTACAGGCATGCACCACCACGCCCGGCTCTGTTATTTCTTAAAGAATGTGGTTACTAGGAACCCAAATGGCACCTGGGATCAATTGCTGTTCTCTTTTCCCCATGAAAAGGTGGGAAAAGAATAATCATTTTTGAAGTGCCTGTCAAAACGAACTACAAATGTATTCATTAGAAAGCAGGTTGTTAAAACAGGCCAGGTATAAATATATTCTGCATATCACAAATGTGCCTAAGTGAAGGAAAGCTCTGGAAAGCCAGATAGCTATTTTTCAATTATATATGACGGACATGGCATTTTTTTTTTTTTTTATATCTTAGTCATTCAAATGTCTGGAAATGTCATACCTGCCTATGTCATTTGGGGCCACTGCTTTTAAACACAGTCAGTGAGTCTAGAAATTTCTATCCCATTCAGAACAATCATGGTTTGACTTTTTCCTATTTGTGCAATTACAAAGATTTCACCTCATTTAACACTTTTATGTTTATGCGCATGAATATTTACTGGGAAATAGACCTGGATATTAAAAAAAAAAGTCATTTAGTTTTCTTGACTTCATCAGGCTGTTTGTGGAGAGGCTATTTCACTAACACACAAGCTACAAATCAAAGAGATGTGACACCTTTTTTATATTATCAGGCGACATGGTGAAGAAAAAAATGAAATGGAGTTTGTGAACTTTATTACTCAAGGTGACAAGTTAATATGTGGGTGATGGTGTGCGCCTCCCAAATGAGATTTGTTGCATCCTCAGAACGGAGTAAAATATCTGAAGAGAAAGAAAAGCTTCCATGCCGTTGACAAACTCATTGGCTGCCTTGAGGAAGCTAGATTGGAAAATTGTAAGTCCATAGACATTCGCAGACCATAAAATGTGTGAACCGCGGCCCAGGGAGAGACCAAAGATGCATGAAGAATTTTAATGACTTAAAAGTTTCTTTTCTTATTAATTTTAGCGCAGGGAAGCCAGTGAGCTAAGGAAGTTATCAACTTTCAGATATCTTTTTTTCCCACCTCCAAAAGACAGTGAATGGTTGATTTTGTAGAAGCATCATAGGGTAGGGAGCCAAAAAACAGAATCAAATGAAAATGATTTTATAGCTGTCATTCCTAAGAATATTTGCACTTTGGGCAGCATTTGTTTTGCATGGGAGAATGCACTTAGACATTTCTGATCTCTGCACTGAGGGGCTGTGGGTTATTTGGAAAGATGTGCTTATTGAAAAGGACAGACTTGCTCCAGGTGGCTCTGGTTGGGCTGCTCCAATAGCTACTGAACTCATAATTCAAGGCTGTGTGCTTTTTTTTTTTTTTTTTTTCATGAAAGACAAGTGAGTTACATCACTGGCTAGGTAAGATGGAGTGGAGCAGATGAGTTATCTCAAGTGTTGATTCCTTATTAGCTCCTCAGTATTGACATAATATCAGGACAGGATTGTTGACCTAGGTACGGCTGAGTCATTAGTTTCAGCTTGTCTATGGGGGAGTTGCTACAGCTGTGCTAGAATGGGTGGCGAAGGTACAACCCAAATAAACTATAACCAATTGTATGATGGGATGAGCAGACCATGGCTACTGTGGGCCAGACGAATGGTCTCTCGGTGTTAATTCCCACGTGTACAGTGTGGAAAAAACAGGTACCTTTAATTCTCATCTCATAGTTTTATGGGAGTCAGAATTATTGGAACCTGCTTTGAAAGTTTTTGGAAACCTAATATTGAACATCATAGTGCTCTTTATCTTTAAAGAGCTTTATTTTAATGTTCTGTATAAATAATATTCTGTATAAATTTTCATTTTATTTTTTAAATCTCACAAGTAGAAAATATTTTGTTCCTCATTTGAAGTGCTAACATAGGGCTTCTGACTGGAAATTTATAGCTGTAACTTGGTCTAGAATTCTTGTCTTTTTTCTGAGACAACAGTGCAATGTTAGTCTAAAATAATACAATATGTGCTAAATTAAATCCCCTTTCACCTTTAAAATTTTTCTTAATAATGAAAGACAGAACTTGTAATTTATAGGCTGCTATTCTATTAATTAAACCAGTGAGCAAAATGACATCTAACTGAATTAAGAAAATGTTTACGTGCCTGTTGCATGTCAAATTTTATGACACACACTGGAAGAAAAAGGCAAGTGTTATAGCATCCAGAAAAATATGGGAGTAAAACTATTTAAGAAAGAGTTTTTACTCAGCATGGTAAGTACCGTGGTATAGAATTAGGTTCTGGGATTTAAGTATCAGTAAGTTTCTGATTTGGTTAATCACATTGCCATTTTTTTTTTAACGTGATGAGGAAATATCTCCTTTGCATACCATTGGAAATTGCTGTTAAGCAACTTCTCATTTGCTTGGATAATTTCAGTATGTATCACCTCACAGACAATATTAAGAGAAAATAAAATCATTCTCAGTAGAGTCCCCTTTGACCTGCAAAACTGTGATATTTATAAAGTTTAGTGCATGGTGTATAATTAGTTATCTGCACATCTGCTCCTTTCTTGACTTTTATTAGTAGATATTTGCAGTATATAATGATGACATTCACTGTATATATGGGATGTGTACATAACCCATTTTAATCCTCCTTCCCCAAATCTGGTCTTTCACTAAAGGATTAGACAGTTGATTTCTGTAAGATCTAGTATTGCTACAAGTGTTCCCTTGGATTCATTTATTACTAAAGGAAAATATTTACTGGGCACAAATTGAATTGCTCCATGGGTTTTCAGAGAAAGTGTTCTCACTGTCTTTTCCTATTGCTCCTCTTCTCAAAGGTAAAGTTTAATTTTCCTGATCTTCCTTTATTCCCTCAGAGACATTTTAAGTTTTGTGTTTCATCATGTAGAAATAAGCAGTGCATGTTACAGTTCAAAAAGTTCCTCAGTTTTCAAGCTCTGAAGGAAAGGGCAAGAACGGGAGAACTAGGACGCGCCACACTTGTCAGTGTGTCTCCCGTATACTTTATTTATACCTTTGGCATTAAGAGCTCACCTTCACAGCCAAAGCTCTGCTCAGATACTTTGCCTGCAGCCACCTTCCTGCCAGGACAAGGAGACTCACCTAGACTTCACCTTCTTGCTGTCACCAGTGGTCATCTTGCTCTATTAGGACATGATGCCTACTGGGCCTCTGTCAAAACCTTGCTCTGGCTCTTCCCCGTCTCTGTAACTATGAACCTGAGGTCCCTCATTCCCTTGCCGAACTATTAATGACAGAAGTGAGAAGCCCTGGCATATGCTGCTCTCAACAAAAATGAGATTTGACTTACCAGAGTCTCTCTGATGTCTCGACATCTCTCTGATGTCAGAGAGAGGGACCTCGGGGAAAGAAGTCTTGGGTATGGAGAAGAAGCTCATTTTGAGATGCTAGGGGTTTTCTTTTTTTTTTTTTGACCAGACCAACATCATGAAATTTTACTGTACATTTTCTTCAGTAACTTACAGTGTTAGACATTTCATTTAAATATTTAATCTAGTTGGAGTTCATTTTTATATCTTGTGAAGCAAAGGCCTAATTTCATTTTATTGCATGTGGATAGCCAGCTTCTCAACCCCACTTATTAAAGGAACTCTGCTTCTCCTATTGTGCGTTTTTGGTACATTTACTGAAAATCAGTTGAACTTTAAAACACTAATTTACTTTTGGGCTATTTTAAGCTGAAAACAGCTTAATTTTGATCACATTAAAGAACCTCAACACTTTTGCTCCCCTCCAGACACACCTCCATGTTCTTGATGCCATAGTTTATCACTTTATGTTGTACATTACTTAACAAATTATATAGCTTTGTCTTTTTTTTTTTTTTTTTCTTTAAACAAAGTCTCACTATGTAATCCAGGCAGGTCTCAAGCTCTCCATGGCTGGCTCACTGCACCTGGGGCAGGGCCCGCACAGCACGGGATTCCAGGGATCAAACTGGCCAGGCAGGCACTTAGTCTGCTGAGCCATCTCACCAGCCCCAGTAGAAGGGAATTTCTTTTTTTTTTTTTTTGTATTTTATTTTTTTTCAATTCTTTTATTGTTTAAATTTAACAATGGTTATATTACATATTTTCATCATTGGATCAGTTTAGATTAATACATATAGGTATACAAGATTGATCAAACAACTAAACATTAA
>PVJA010005141.1:62901-81099 GCA_004027025.1 Myocastor coypus | reverse complement strand
CCAGGTAGGCACTTATGCAGTTGATCTATATCCTCAACACTTTTTGTTGTATCTTTTTTCTTTCTGTATCTAGGACAAGATCTATAGGATCTACAGGTTCTCACTGTGTATATTGGACTCATAGTGATTCTCCTGTTTGAAGCTTCCTTGTACTTTTTTTTTTCTTCTTTTTTCTTTTTAGCTCTTTGTAGTTTTGACTAGCAGTTTTGTGAATTTTTCTTTTCCTGTTTTTGATTTCTCTGGTAGTGACGGTTCATGTCAAGGCTCATTCTCTTTTCTGATGGACCAATATCCTAAATGGCTTTTTCCAAACCTTTTAAAAACACCATTTAATGTATTTTATTTGGTTTCTGGACTGGAAAGTTGAGATACTATTTTTTATTTTTCCTCCATCATGGTCTGAAGCATATACCCCATTTCTTTCCTTATAATACTTTATTTATATTTCTAAGTTCCACACATCCCTCTAATCCCAAAAAATGAAGGGACTGAGGAAGGAGGTTTGGTCCAATTCAAATTTCATGCTCAGCCTGATCGACTTAGCCAGAAATCCTTCTCAAAAAATAAAAAGTCAATTTTTGTTTTTGTTCTATATAAATTGTTAATATATAAATTTAATTCCCACATGGTTGTATCTTCATGTTACACTATCTATTTCATAAATCCACAGCTTTATCTTTATGATTTTACTTCTTCTGAACATTTTAAAAAAGTTTTGGTGGATATGAATGACTAGATTCATAATTTTCAGTTTTTCTGGTGTTGAAATTTTTTACCAGAAGTTTAAAATATTTACATATGGTTTACTTGCTTAATATATGAATTAAAAACAAATTATTTTCATATTTTTGATTTCTAGATAGTTCATAATTTCCTTGGTCACTTCTTACTTTCTTCCATGCACTATTTTGATGATTGTGATTTCAAATACAGCTCTACTTTCATTTGAAGTTCAATACGTTTTGTCAAAACAACAGAGATTTTACATATATATATTTATAAAAATATGACATATATAGTGTGTATATATTACACTATATATACATAAACACACACATATATATATATAAAACACTATATATATACATGCATATATATACATATATTGTTTTATCCTATTTTTATACTTTTATTAACAACTCCTAACATATTTTTATACTTTCACTAACAAGTCCTAGAGACAATCAAACTATTTGATTATTATACAACAATAGTCAATTAATAATGCAAAGAAAACTAATGTATTACTAAAGAACCTGGAATTGAAAAAAATAGGAGAAATTTGCAACAGGATTGTGACTTGAACTCAGTGTTGTTACTTTTTTTTTTTAATTTTGGTAATTGTTTTCTTTTTCTTTTTTTTTAATTTAATTTTTTTTTTCTTGTTTCAGAACCTTTATTTGTTTATTCACTCATTTTTATGGCCGGCTCAGCCTGCCCTGAAGGCAGGGCTGGCACAGCATGTGGTGCCTGGGATCGAACCGCGGTCCCTGAAGCCGCCCAAGCTTCCCCAAGCAGGCGCTTTAGACCACTGAGCCATCCCGCTGGGCCCAGTGTTGTTACTTTAAATTGATACTTATTGTTTGTTTTATGCAAACTAGCTTTTCTTCCATTTCTATAGAAAACACTATTGGTAGGCCTGTGTTCTAAGACTCAGCATTGCAATGAGCAAACATAAACAGCTTCACATTTCTAATTTTGTGCTCAGTTTTAATAAATACCACCCCTGACTGCCTCATGGTCTTTTAATGTTCCGAAGCAAGAGAGCATGAATCCACATTATTAGAATCTCACACTGTACTGTGTTTGTCATGAATTATAGCTATTAAAATTTTCTGAAGCGTGAGGAAATTTTGCATTTATAAAACTACAATTGTTGACAACTTTATAACTGTTAAGCTAAACTATCTAGATTCTTGGAAGGATAATTAGAATGCCTTGAATCTGGTCACTTGCAAAATAGACTTTCAGGTTTGTTAAGTAGAAATTCTTGGAGCAAGAAGTTGAAAGCTCATTTCTGCATCATATGAAAATATTAATGGCAGGATTTTACAGGTTTTGTAAAGTACTGAAATTATTAAAATCAAATCACCCATGTAAAGTAGTATTTTTTATTTTGAGGGCAATTTTGCTCCATGTAGCCTTAAAAATAAAAGGTATGTAGTAATGTGCACATATTTTACGGTGCATATGCTGGATTTAGAATTTGGCTCTGCATGAACTGAGGCTTCTCCAGGCTTTATTTCCATACAGGTAATTTAAACACATTGGAAAAAGTTAAGGAACAGTTTAAGTCAGAGAAATTCATTCAGCCAATAAAATTAGTGATCCTTTTGTTTCGCATAACTGTCAGCCTTGCCATTGTAGCGTCTCCTTAGAAACTGACATCAATGAAGCACTGCAAACACCAGTGAGTCTCTGATGCCAACCAGACTTTGACCAAAGCTCACCCCCACATCTAGCAATCAGTAGTCCTGTACCAACATTGGTTCTCTGATAAAGACATAGTTAAATAGGGAAAGGAAATCTATTATAAGTTATTTGTCATCTTTATGTACAAGTAGAGAGAAGACCATTATTTATTAGAAGAGTCTAGGACAATAAATTTTGAATCTTAATGCCCTAATTTTGGAAGTCTGTATAGGAAGAATCACTGATCGCATAAAGGGTCATTTTTGTTCCTAGAAAATGAATTTATCAGCAGTTTTTTTTTTTTTTTGACAAAAGCTGAATATATAGATAGTGGCTCTTCAAGTTGAGCATCACTGAAAGCTTTAAACTCAATGAAAGCTAGTTTTGCACTCATATATGCCTCTAACTACCAGTGAATTCTGTTTTACAAAATTTAAAATTAAATGGATCACTTTTATTAATTCAGATTCTAAGTATTTATAGTATTGATGATTATTTCTTTTTTTTTTTACAAACTCTTGTTTATTTCATTACAGAAAATTGCGAATCACACATACTGCATATTCAAACTATATTCAAATTTTAGCTATATTTAGAAAATTATCAGAATATCTATATGTATATATATAGATAGATAGATAGATAGATAGATAGATATAATATTGTTATATAAATTTTGACACTTTTCCCCACCCTTGGTTGTCATTCTGTTCACACTGCTATAGCTAGTGCATCCTTACTACATTCAAATGCTGTACTGTTCACCTTTCCAGCATTCTCACTTACTACTGAGCTTTATAAAAGCTCCTCTTTGGTCTTTATAGCCAGCTTGCTCTCATTTTTCATGTCTTAGTGTAGAGCTCTGTTAGTCTCTCAGAGTACCCAATGGAGACACAGTGGCAGCAGTGAGAGAAAAATAGACAAGAATACAAGAGCTGGTCAGAGAGTGGAACATGCTTGACTGACAAAGAACCCAAAGAACAACAGTAAGGCCATTCATTTACACCTTTGCAAAGTTAGCATTACAAGAGACAAGGTTGCTTAGTAATAAACAGCCAAAATTGATGAGGCAGTATGGTGTTTTGTTTTGTTTTTCAGAACTGGGGGCTGAACTCAGGACCTTGCACTTACTAAACAGGCACTTGTGTCCCTGCTCCATCTTGCCAGTCCCAAGACAGTATTTTTTCTGAAGTCTGAGGTAGCTTGACTACTTTAGATACTATGAACTTGTCCTGTCCTCCTACATATAATCAATTTCCAGCTTCAGCCTCCCCTAGTATCTTAGAATAGCTATGAATCCTTCAGATGCCTCTTTTTACCAACTTTGCCTAGAGAAAATTTAAGGCTCAAATCCAAGTTCTCTTTATCTTATTTTTCCACAGCGCTTCCTATAATCAATATTTGTCTTGCTTCCTGATAATGGCATTCACTGTTGGTCAGCTGATCCCAATAGAATTTAAGATAAAACTAGAGTTTGTTCATTTCTATTTGCTCAGCTGTTGCTGCACAGAAAATAGTCAACTCATGTTTGCTGAAAAATGTTTGCACAATCTAATTCAAGACTGCCAAATACATGCTTTCATAAGGTGAAGTAAGTTGTAGGTGGCTGGTAGTTTAATATTGCCAGGGTCTCTTCTCTGTGATGTCCAGTAATTGCTGCTTTCATGAATGAATATAATTTTATCCCTTCTTAGTAATTTTATCATGCCATTTATTATTATTCCTTAATGTAATTTCCAAATGGATTTTTAAGTTACGGAGATATTTTATTATGAAAAATTTAACATTCATTTTCCCTTTTTCATTTTTAGGCACATTATTTACCTTCTCTTGAATTTTCTTTTGTTGTAGGACTAAAATGAAGTTATTATTTCCTTTTCACAACTGACAGTATTTAAAGATGATGTTTGACTTCCAAAAACATTTTTTCTGGCACATTCTTTTTCTTACATATTATCTCAGTGAAACAAAGATTAAGAAGGACAGGAGAAAAATAAATGCTAAAACTATAGTTTAATCTTTAATCACACAAAGTTATTGGTTGTTTACATATGATTTCTCTGAATGCTTCCTTAGACTTACAGATTATGTCTTTTGGTTTACTGATGTTTCTATAGTATTGTTTTCTATCTATCTATCTATCTATCTATCTATCTATCTATCTATCTATCTATTTCAGAACTGAGAATCAAACTCAGGACCTTGCACTTGCCAGGCAGGCACTTGTTCCCCTGAGCTATTTCTCCAATGCCCATAATATTGATATTTAATTCATAGATACATATCCTTGAAATTCTAAAACGAATGAAATAGAAAAGCTATTTAAAAGAATTAAGAGTATGACTCAGTTGGAGGAATCTTTAATGCAATAAAAAGAATGGTGAACCGGTATATTTGGTGGCTTTGTTTTGAGGACCCGAGTTTAAAAAATGGTTTTATATTATGGGACTGTGAAATCTATCATCTGAAGAGGAGAGATATTGAGAGAGTAATGTGCTATTGTCTTAGTTACTTTTTACTAAGTGCTGGGCCAAATACCTGACATTCAAATGAAGGAAGGAAAGGTTTATTTAGCTCACAGTTCCTGGAGGTTTCAGTCCATATTCAGCTGGCCCAAGGCTGGGTGGAACAGGACAGAGAGCATCTAGTTCATTGGCAGCGGAACAGCAACAAAAAATGGTGACAGAGGCATCCGGCCAAACAGTGTAGCACAGCACCAGCTCTAGTCTGCCTGTCTGTCTCTCTTTATATTACATTCAGGCTCTCTACCTTAGGATATCTGCCCTAGGCCACACCCATAGTCCGAGCTCTACTCAGATCAATAATCTGATCAGTACTAAAATACATAATCCCAGTGACTCATGAGTCAAGTCTCAATCTACAGAAGTCCCTGCCCAATGACTACATGAGGCTTTGGGGGGATAACTAGACATAAACCATAACAGCAATCATCTTAATCCTTGGCAGTTTCTATGAGGAAATAAAAATTTTTGGTTGCTCTTGCTTTAGGGGATAACCTTGATCTTCCAACCTTAGAGCAGGCAGAGACCACTTTTGAAGGCAGGCACTTAAAGCTAAACTTTAAGAGATGAGTAATATGAGCCATATAGGTTGGAACTTGAAAAGGTATAGAGAACAAAAGGAATCTAAGAAGCTATAATTGTTTATTCAAGATATGTAGCATGATGTGCATTCTGTACAAGTACTTAAAACTTGTGTAAGATATGAATGAATAGCACTATATGAACAATTATTTCTGGAGTATATAGTCAAAAGAAATGAAAACAAGGTCTCCTACTGATAATCATATGCTATTGCTTATAGTATTACCCTTAACAACAACCAAGAAGTGGAACAATGCTTTGTGTTAGGGAATGAAAAATTGATTTCCTTAAAACACATATGTTGAAACTCTGTTTCTCAAAAGCTATACTTACAAATGGGACTTATGAAGAAATAATTAAGAATATATGTTAGAACCACTGGGATGAGGGCAAGGAGAAAAGAAAGAAGGAAGTGAAAGATAGCTAAGATAATTCTATGAACAATTTCCATTTGTTTATTGAAAGTTAATGCTTAATTTTTAACCAGTTTTCATGCTTATATGTGGTAATCTGAATATCTAATTTGAAGATAATATAATAACTATTGTTGAATTCCTATCACCACATTTTGAAATTCTGTATTTTTACTGTTTTTGGATTACTTTTATTCTCTTTAAAATAAAAAGAAAAAATATGAGGTGAAAAGGGTAAATTCTGGCTTCATAGGAAAGAAAAGACATGAGACTTTGAGTTTTTCCTCTTTTAGCATATACATACTAAACAAAGATGCTTAGAGCATAATAGGAGACAGTTATGTATAAGCAGAAGAGTCTCCATTGGTAATCACATTGGGCAGGACTGTGATGTTGGCCTTCTGTCTGTTAGAACTCTAAGAAAATAAATTGTGAATTTTCAAACCGCACATTCTATATTTTGCTCTGGTGGCTATTACTTCTAGACTGATATGTCACTATAAAAACTTTCTCAAAATATAGAAACAGATTTGCACTACATAGTAGTTTGAAAGGGTTTTGATGTGCAACCCAGGTATCATGGAGGGTCTATTTTTAGAAATATAGATACCTAAGGCAACTATCACAGGAACTCAAGAGGAAGAAACGAGAGCTATGGAGAAACCTTCTCATTTTAAAGATAATTTTTTTGTCATAAATAGGACTTTGGCAGGAATAAAAGGACTTTAACAAAAACTCTGTTAAAAATTTCAGCTGTGTATGAGTAGAAAGTTTTTGGAATATTGAAATAAGGATTTCCTTGCTGTGCTGTGATAGAATTTGACTGACTTGTCATGGCGGGTAATACATGTGCTGGAATGGATGAGAATTTGAAATAATGTGTTGAACGTGTGACTTGTTTTCTTTTTATAACTTACAGTAAAAAGTGAGGCCAGAGAGACAAATTGAAGGAGTCATTATGAAAAAGAAATCAGATTCTGATCTGAGAGATGTTTCCACATATCCACATTACCAAAAAAAAGTAAAATTGTTCTGGATAAAACACTTAAGCATATGTCTGAATAACTATTTGATATATGATCCTGGGCATGACTCATTTTGTAATTACCCATCTCTGCAGAATCCAGAAATAGAGATGAGATTATATTATCATAGATAGCTAAGTTACTTCAAACAAAATGTAGGCAGTCAGACAGGGCTGGGCTGGGAAAGCCAATGCAGAAGACAGCTGTGGCTGGAAGAGTCTTTGCTGAAGGTCAGGCTTCACAAATGAAAGAAGCAGCCACACCCATGCACTTCAGCAGGGACGAATAGCTGTGACTGATAGTTTAAACAGCCATCAATCACCTTGGGGTGGAGGAACAAACCTCTTATCCCACCCCTTCCAAGAAATTTTTTCCGACCCATGTACACTTGCTACCTTACTTGTTTCTCATTTCAATCCCCATTAATCAATATTATCCAAGTGCCTATTCTTGTTACAGTCTCATTGGGTCACCCTAATTTTGTCCCACCCCACATTCACTTTGTGACTTCCCATAATAGTACCTAAATGATGACTATATTTGTAATCTTGTTAGTTGACTAGTTTTTTCCCCACCTTAAATCTGCTTCTCATCATGGTTTTTCTCAGTAAAACGCTCTTGATAAGTGACATGGGCAGGCTTTCAGGCTCCTCTTTGTCCTTCTTAAACATAAGCATTCTCTCAAGGAATTTGTCCTACACTTAACCTCTGTTTTACTTAGAATGCACTCTTCCATTTTAGTGAACATGAATTTGGTATTTCAGACATCTGTAAGGTTAGGAATTCCTTTACCCTCTATCCAAAAGCCACAGAACCAGTTAGAATTCACATTCAAATCTAGGACTGGCTAAGGAGAGCTGTTGCATTCCCGAGTTCAACGTATTGGCACAACACTGTTATTTGCCTGCGAACATGCTGTGTTATCCATTCACAAAACAAAAGAATCAGGAGAACATCAGATTTACGAATTCTACACAGATCTCAGAGGTTATTTCCTCAGTTGCACAGGGTAGATTCCCTACCAACTTGCACCTGACCATAATTCTGGAGTATCCCAATTTCTATGACTCCACAGAGCACAGCAGAATCAACTCAAAACTACGAAAGTAACATTGCCACTGTAGGGAAAGTGGAGAACAGCACGTCCCCAAGAGAGGATGATTCCTGCCTCTTGGGTTTTAGGGTTATTTCCTTGGGTTTTTCTCTATTAGAAAAGGGATGTCAGTCCTACTCGTATCCACTCATTTTCTTTGCAATCACATAAATCTCATGTTACAGATTTAGAGACAGAAATCAATTTTGCCTCATGATGAAGCACACCTTGAACTAATATCTGATTAAAACTATAACATTCTATGAAAATTTCCATCTTAGATTTTATTTTTATTTGTTTGCATTTTTAATCTAGAAAAAGTTTCTTTCAATTCTAGTTTTCAAAAGTATCTTTCAGCTAAGCACTATCGACTTACAATTATTTTTCTTTCTTTTTTTTTTTTGTCAGTGAGAATCTCTATCTTTATTTTCATTAGCATGTTTGTACTCTATCATGACTGTATACACCTAGGGGACATTGGAGATCTTAAGTCTTTATACATCTACTCTTCCCCTTTCTCACACTTTCCCCCATCTCTTGATTCCCTTCCTATTAGAAAAAGATCTATCTTCCTGTTTCTCATCAGGCAACTTTAATTTTTCTACTTACTTTATTCATACTTTCAATTTCTCATAAGAGACATAATGCTAATAATAATATTTAAGCATACACAACAACATAATATGCAAGAAGTTTATCTGATACATTTTATTTAGCATTAAGGTCTCAATCAAGACACATTCATTAAAGTAAAATTTAGAGTATTGATATGGAATGAATGTATCTTGTGTGTGCAGTTCTGGAGGTTTCAGTCCAAGATCAAATGACTCTGTTTTCTTTGGGTCACAAAGGAAGATGTCAATAACAATAGAGGTACACAAAGCCAGGAAAACTTAGCCAGGAGAGACTAAGATCCCTAGTATCGCTTAAGAGCATGTTCACAATGCCCAAAGCATCTCCACTCTTTCCATCTCTAGAGGTTCTGCCATGTCTCAGTGCTACTACCTTTAATGCCAAATTTTCAATGCATGGACCTTCAGGGGAAACTTAGTCAATCCATAGCCTCCCCACACTCATCATCATGTTCATACAATGAATCCATCATGGGTATATTTGAGATATGATTTTCATGGTATAATTAAGGTTAAGTATAATCATAAATGTAAGCTTGATCATATAATGACTATCATTTTAATAATGAGAAAGAGAGAGAGATTGAGGCTCACAGAAAATGAAAGTTTACGTGAGCATACAGTGAAAACAATGGCTCACTACAGGCCAAGAAAGTCTTATAAGGAAATTTACCCATCTACTTTTTAAAGCGTAGTTTTCTATCTCCCCATATTGTAATAAAATAAATTTTCATTGTTCATATAGTTTATGTCATACTTTTATTATGACAACTTGAGCTGACCAAGACATCATTTATTTTATTTTATTTATTTATTTATTTATTTATTTATTATTTTATTTTATTTTATTTATTTATTTATTTATTTATTGCAGGACCGGGGTTCAAACTCACAACCTTGCACTTGCCCAGCAGGCACTTGTGCCTTGAAGCTATCTCCCCAGCCCCCATCAAGACATCATTTAATGCATAGACAAATCACATACTTTTGTTGTTGCTATTGCTGCAATTTTACTTGTATTGCAAGCATTTGAAAGGTTTGTCTAGATTCTGTAAATGTCTATTCTTTGGGCTTTATTAATGATTCTTATTAGCACCTGTGCCACTTTAATAATTCTTCCCCAAGTATAGTGATGCCCCTGATTTGTAAATTTGCAAACAATGAGCTAAGGATGCCCACACAGCATCCGCCTCTGTGCGGTTGGAAGCAAATTGCTTGCAAGAGGTCCAGTTCTGTGTTCTAGCTTGCTATGAGTCATAACTGGAGAGGTGTCTGTGCTCCATGAAGTAGGAAGGCTTGACCGAGATCGTTGATGTTTAAATCGGGCTTGTCTAGTTGTTTATAGGGTTCAATGAAAAGGACATTGACTTTTACATTGTCTTTTTTCTTCAGCATAGACGTTTTCAATGCTAAAGATCAATCAAAGGTGATTAAACACCAATCAGTACCTGAAATAAAAGAATGAGCTGAGTATATTGTTGTTAAAGGAAAAGAGCTGTTGACCAGGCATATCTCCAGGAGAGAGCAGAATGCCAATTTAACAGGTATTTGTGACAGCACAGCATTTCAGGATCAGTGAATTCAGAAAGACTTTAGAGTTTGATGCTATGGCAAGTTAGATTATTCAGATTAGACTGATGTGGATTGGGTGTCAGAGAGATCAATTTGGAGTGAGCCTCTTTCTGATTGGCTCACTTATCAGAAAGTAGTATATAGCACTGAGTGACGGTGAAACTTAGCTCACTGTAGTACATTTTCCTTGAAATATGAAAAGAGCTTAAGTGCTCTGATGAAACCATTCCAATGACTATGTGTGACCATGGGGACATAAAGGGGAATATTTCAAAAAGTTAATCAAGTTATATTTTGGTCTTTCCTATATATATATTTTATTTTTTATGTTGTAGTTTGCTCAAAACATAGTCCAGAAGAAAGGTATTGCTCACTAGCTTCCCACATACCAGTAAAAAACACCATGAATGCATTGGAAACAATTTCCAAGTAACATCATAATGAAAGTGAACATTGCTTTGTGATTGCTTACAATTGTGATTGCTTACAAGAAGAGAGAGTTTTTGCAAAACCAAGTATCATTTGAAATCAAACTTTTAAAAGGAAATTATCTGCTAGTTTATTTTTCCAATTTTCTGTAATTTCCCACTAGCTTTTCTTAGACTCCTGGTGATGCTTTATTTTTCCTTTTTAGTACATCTGTCTGAGCAAAGCTAATTGAGTCAATAACTTTGTAAGAGTTTTATAATGGTTTTCTGCTTATATGACTTCTATTTTTGTTGTGGCAAAGTCATTTTCCTTATGTGGAGAATATGTAGATGTTTATTAATGACAAAAAATATCATCACAAAATAAGAAAACAAGAACAAAAGTCCATGCCATTTCCTTGTTGGACTACACATTCCAATTTTCAACTGTTTAGGTGTCTTATTCTATTTTATTTTATTTTACTTTATTTTATTTTATTTTATTATTTCTTTCTTTGACTTTTTTGTTTTTCATTCACAGGCAAAACAGTTTCTCATGTAATAAAGAATTTGAATGTCTAAGTTCCCTGATTTAGCATCCTGATTTTTGATCTTTCATGGTGTTTCCTTTTCAGATTTTCATAATCTTTTTCAATGTTTGTACTCTTAATGGTCAATACAGGAGCCACAATTGTTTTTTTTTAAAAAAAAAAAAAAAAAAAAAAAAAAACAGTCCTTCTAACCTGGAAATTTTGGTAACATTTCCTGAAAATTACTTATTTGTTTTGAAGTTTTAATTTCTCCTAATTCAAAAATCAGCTCAAAATCCATGACTATTTTGCATCTCTCTTCAGTGTTCCCAGACATTACTCTGTATCGTGGAGTGCTAAAGTGACATCACTGTGCCTCAGTTTCTTAAAAGTGTCAGTGGGAGTATGTCATGTGAGCATCTTCTCTAAAGCATTGCTTTACTGATTATTTAGATAAATAAATTTTATTTGGAACACTTCATGGTCTATAACAAATGCTTGACATGTTAAAATTCTTATTCTGAAAAACAAACCTATGGTAAGCTTTGCATAATTTATTATGATTTCTGTATTTTATTGCCTGTTAAACTTATTGTGTTTCTGAATGTCAGAAAATGTGTTATAGTTTTGTTCATCTGGACCACATTCAACTATTGATGCATAAGTTCAGGCTAAACTTATGGACATAATGAATTCAAAAATCTGAATATTATTAGTTTCCTGCAACTGTAAAGCAGTACTTTAATAATTGACTTACACAAGAAACCTATGTATCGGGATCATAGTTTGGAGCTTCCAGTTTGTGAGTGACTGGGCCCATTTCTTTGGGCAGCACAAGGCAGGGTATCATGGCAGGAGCACAGAATGAAGCAGAACTCCATAAATTGTGTCCAGAAAAACAACAACAAGGAGAGGAGGGAAAAACAGGATCTAGTGATCCAACACTGCACTGGGAGGGTGCATAACAGTGACTGAGGAACTCCCACAAGTTCAGCTTCATAAAGGTACACATACCTTCCAGTGCATGGCATATCGCTGGAGAAAAACTTGTTATATATGAGCAATTAGCAACATATCCCTCAAACATAAGCCTTAGGAGGATAGATAGCATCCAAATAATAGCACCATTTTATTATAATTCAAATAAATTTAGTTTAATGAACTTTTAAATGTTCTGTTCATGAAATACCCAGAGTCTTGGACCAGGGACTTAAAAAGAACAATTTATGCATCAGTATTTAGAAAATTTAGAATCTTGTAGGCAAAACAAGAATACAATCATTAAAGGGCTGGGAAGATAGCACAGTGGACTTAGTGCCTGCTTTGACAAGCATAGAGACCAGGGATTGATACCCGGTCCACATGCCATGCTAGCTCCACCCCACAGAGTGCTCTCAGTCCGTGACTGAATCTGGGCATGATAGCCATGCCTGTAATTCCAGCCCTGGGGAGGCTCAAAACAGAGTTGCTTATAGTCTGAGCCGCATAGTGAGATCCTACTCCAAACACATAAAATGGAGAAAACAACAACAACAAAAGTAATTAAAAACAAAACTTTGGTTTATGTAGAAAATTGTGGATGTATAGTTTAAAACATCAAGAAGAAATTGACATTTCACTAGAAAGCTAAAATTTTCCCAACTTCTTGTACTGGGAAGAGAATGAGTGGAACTAGGAAGAAAGTTCTAGACCAGTAGAACTATGGAAGCAAGTGATTCGACTCATTAAGTTATACAACAGTTGCCAGAAAATACAAAAGTGAATAAAAAAGTGAACAAATGACACATATATTTTAACAAAATATCCACAAATGGCAAACTCCAAAAACATAATCATAAATAGTAGCAATTTAATGTGTGCATGAGCACTATTTTGAACACTGTAGTATTAGAATTTTTAGACCCACCTTCACATAGAGAATTGTTTGAAGACCAGCAAATTTGATCTATACTAAGTATAATAGCTGCCCCACTCTGCTAGTGAAGGACAGAGAACAGTTTCTAAAGGGCAGCTAACATCACTCCACTTTTGCTCTTTGATGTAAAGCCAGAATTTTACCAGGAAGGACTTCATCCTATTTGCAACCTATATTCCTTTATATCCAGATACATTACTCACTTACTTTCATTTTAAGTTCATGGAGAGAATTGAAACTCTGACCTGACATAGTATAATCTATGACAATGAATTTTGCCGAAGTCTATTGAAGATTGTAAATACCTTTGTTTACCTCTGCTGGAACTTTGAAAATACTAACAATTTTAAGATAATATTAGCATTATTAAATACATATACAGTTTATGGGATTCACTTTAGAATAATATATTTTAATTTAATTTTTGGAATAAAACATGCTATTTTACATTTCCTTGTGAATTTTTTTTTAAAAAACATTTCAAATAAAAATCAATTTTGTGATATTTGTGATCTCTCACTTGCATTTTATTAATAATGATGTTGACCATAAATTGTGGCAATATAAAGTTTTTCAAAGATTATGTATATTGCAGATTAATAGGAAAATAGTAGTAATGAAAAAGAGTAAATACTGTTTAAAACAATGACTTTTTCCTTTTTGATTATAAGTTCTAAAGTAAAATGAAAAATAATTATATTTGTGTTTATCATAATTTATAATTGTAGGTATTATAATTGTAACTACATGAACATATATTTTCAATTTTTTTTTTTTTTTTTTTGTGGTACCAGGGATCAAACTCAGGACCTTGGGCTTGCCAGGCAAACACTTATTTCACTGAGTTATCCCCCAGCCCTATTTTCAATTTTTCATGAGACAAATAATTATACACTAGTTTTGAGGATTATATTTTTAGCAGCTTTATCCACATTATCTAGTCCTATAACACAGGTGTCTATCTTATTTCATTTTCATTAAAAAGGAAACACTTATATTCAAGTGTTAAAATTTTGCCCAATAAAGTAATTTTAAAGCAGTGGTTCAATAAGTACATGTTTATATTTCTTAATTTATAATTACACAAATGCTGTCTGAAAAGAGTTTCTCTTTACTGTGCTTTTCTTTTACCAAGAGCACATTCCACATATTCACATACATACATGAATCATAAAAGTGATTTAATCATAATTATATTATATTCCTTTCATTATTTTGAAAACTGAATTCTGACATATGACCTGATATTTATTTATGCCATTTTAATTTAAAAATAGTCTAATCGCCTTCATATTTTTTCTGTTACATTTATCTATTTTCTCCCAGTATGTCTGTTAGAGCTCTTCTGTGGTGTCTTTGTATACAAGTACTTTTTTATGTATTTGGTAGCAGGTCTCACTACACACAGCTTGGATTTGTAGTGATCCTCCTGTTTTCAGGCTCCCAGCACTGAGATTACAGGTGTGCACCACTACCCCCAGTCTGGATGGCCATCTAAGCATGTCCGGGGACAGGGCTGGTATAGCAAGTGGTGCCAGGGATCGAACTCTGGTCTCAGTACTTACCTGTGCACATGCTTAGTCCACTGAGCTATCTTCCTGGACCTACAAGTACATTTTTTCACTTACTTTTTATATCTTATGTGGAACATCTTATTTCGATTAGGGCATAAATAATGTATGATATATTTCTGTTATTTTATACTTTTATTTTAATATTTAAAGATATTTAAGTTCAATGAACACTAGGTCTTTCATATTCTGTGATCTATACACACATTTAAAATTGATACCACAAAGCTGGGCGTGGTGGCACACGCCTGTAGTCCCAGCACTTGGGAGGCTGAGGCAGGAGGATTGATGCGAGTTCGAGACCAGACTGGGCTACAAAAGTGAGCTCAAGGCCAGCCTGAACTGCATAGCAAGACCCTGTCTCAAAAAAAAAAAAAATAAAATAAAAAATAAAAAAATAAAATTGATACCACAGTATATTTAAAGTTTGGTGGAAATTATGCAAAGCCATTTAATGATCACATCTATCCACAATGATTTATAGTGAATTCTGTGACACTTTGAAATGATACTCTTCAGTGACTCTGAGATTTCAATTAGTTCTAATGATTTATTTTCAATTTCAGAAAATTGTTATGCTTTCCCAGTTACTTTAGTTTAAATAATTATAACTCTTCCATAGTTTTTATTTTGTACATTTTAGAACCAACTTGGAAATTCTGAGGCAAAAGTATTAGAAAAAAAATGATCAATTCTAGCCAGTACCCAGGCCTGCCAAGTGAGTGAGGCAGCCTGGGCCTTTCTGGATCCTCATTTCAGACAACATGCAGATGTGACATATGAGTGGCACTGCCCAGGGTCCTCAGGATCCTCACTCCATCAGGCATCTAGGCCAGGCATGTGTGTGGAACTTCCTCCATTGGACCAGCCCAGTGTGGAACCCTGTGGCAGAACTCCCTGCAGAGAGACTAGAGACAAGAGCCACTCAGCTGATCCAGAAGCAGAACATCTTGCCAGAGTGGCACAGCAGGTTCACCTCCAAGGGCTGCAACAGGAAGAAGTGAAGCACAGCAGCTAGACCCAAGCCACAGCACCTGGATAAGACTGAACTTGGTTCATTTGGACCTGGAGCTAAGGTAATCACTCTAACAAAGCTCTACACCAAAGTTCAGAAGACAATGCTATAGAAAATGACAAAAGGAAGGGGCAAGTGGTATTCTCAGACCCTGGGCCCAACCAGAACAAATGCAGGAGACAATAATGTAAAAGAGATTGGAAATCACACACCTGATATCTCTGAAATAATAGCGTTTGAGGTAAAGAAACAGCTGCAGAAAAGTGTAGAGGAAATCAGATCAGAAATAATTTCTGAAATAAAAAAAGAAATGATAACTGTAGTGAAAGAAGTACTAAGTGTTTCTAAAGAAGATGCTGATAAAAGTAGAGAAGAATAGAAAAATGATGGGATCCTCGAATGAGCAATACAGGAAAGAAAGAGAATGCATGAAGCAGATTCAAAGTGCTATACAGGAAATTAAAACCTTAATCACAAGCTGGTAAAACTGTTTGGATGAAAGTGAAAAGACACCATTGCAGCTTGTGCAAACAGAAGAAAAGATCTCTTACAAACACCTAGGATGCAAGAAAAAATAATTCAGCATCTGCAAGACAATGTAAAGATGAACGACATAAGACTAATAGACATCCATGAGAAAGATGCAGTCAGTACAAATGATATAAAAAGAATATGGACAGAGGTAATAGCATAAAGCCTCCCTAAATATGTAGAAACATGCTGACATTCAGGTATTCAAAGAAAATAGAACCCCAAATAACATCAAAATGATTTAAACCACACCCTGATGTATAATAGTCAAATGCTAGAAATCCAGCACAAGAATAATATACTGAAAGCTGCTAGACAAAAGAAACAGATCACATTTAAAGGAAAACCCATCATAATAATGGCAGATTGCTCCAAATAAACCATCAGGTCAAGAAGAGAGTGGAGCAAAGTACTACAAGTCTAGCAAGAAAATGGAATTCCAACCCAAACTGGTATACTCTGCAAAACTCTCTTTCAAGTTTAATGGAGAAGTGAAATAATTCCAGGACAAAGAACAACTAAAGAATTTCATGATGACAAGCCAATTCTACACAGACTACTAAATGATATTTTAGAGAGGGATCAATATCACCACAACTAGGATTAGGGTTAGGGGTTAGGGTTAGGGGTTAGGGTTAGGGTTAGGGTTAGGGGTTAGGGTTAGGGTTAGGGTTAGGGCTAGGGTTAGGGTTAAGGTTAGGGAAGAAAAAATATCACCACAACTTCATAAGTGAGAATGGAAAGAACCTACCAAGTGGGGCAAACAATTAAACACATGAGAAAAAGAGATATACAAAACCTTTATTTCAGTTATTCTTTTTCTTTCAGTTATTCTTTTGTTTACAGCAGCAAAATATTTCCATCAGTATACATTACATATGGACTTCTCCCGCACCCTATTGGATCATTATTCTGTCCGGCTCTACAGGATGACTATAAAGTAAATAGAAATAGCTCAGTCCTACTAGTGACACCTGGCCACTAGTAAACATCATGGACTCAGTCCACATCCAGCACATGCTACAATTTTGTGCAATATCTTATCACAAAACTGTTACAATTGCTGGTCATGTATTTGCCATTCTAGTATTTTTGTTATGCTCTATCCTTAGTAATTCTTCACTATCATAAAACCTTTTCTTAGTTAATATTTTTGTATATGTTAACCTATTCAAATACTGGATGAATACACTGAATTGATCCCAGATTGGTACTTATGGTACATTAATTCTGGTCTATTTGTTGGACTAACAATGTAATTTTAATTTTGAATATTGTTTTGAAATATTAAATTTCATTCTGAATTAATTTTTAATTAATTTTCTGAATTTTTTCAACTTCTAATTATTACCTTATTATTTATACTATATCTTTGACTTACAATCTACTTATAAGACATGACATATTATTTTTTCCTAGTATTAGTTAATTATTTTTCTATGTATATGCTTTTTCCTTGTATTTTTTTAGGTAAGTGTCTCCAGGGTATTCAGGGTCTCACTACTACATCAGACTCCTAGTGATCTCCATGTTTATAGTCTCCCAAGAGCTGAGATTTTAGGTGCATGCCATCATGCTGAGTCTCTTTGTGGCATAAAATTATATACTTTAATGATTTTATTCTTTACAATCAGTGTTGGAGAATTTTATTTTTGTGTGTCTTGGTATGATTTTATTCATATTTTTTGTACATAAGGTTCATTTTTCTTGAAATTGTGGTGCAACAATTTTAAATAAATTCAGAAATTTTAAACATTTAAATATTTATTATCAACACAATTCTACTTTAAGAATTCTAATTATATGAACATCAGTTTCTTAATTTTGGTGTAGAATGTACCATTATGTGACTGATCTGTAAATGCTTTCCTCATTTTTATGTTAGACAATTTTTATTGTATTCATTAATGTTTGTAAATGATTTTTTACAATGTGCAAACTATTATTCTTTTTTTTTTTTTTTTTTAGAATTTGTTTT
>PVJA010005141.1:0-62801 GCA_004027025.1 Myocastor coypus | reverse complement strand
CAGCCGCCAAAGCTTTCCCAAGCAGGCGCTTTAGACCACTGAGCCATCCCGCCGGGCCCCTATTATTAATCTCATGTTATATATTCATTTCAGAAATATTTCTCTAAAATTCACTGTCTATTTTATGTCTTTCACATTTCAATATTTGTCTACAATTTTTAATTCACTATATAAGTATTATTGAGTTTCAATGAATTTATTAATGAGTTAAAAAAAGAAAAAAGATGGTTCATCTTTATCTGGCTCATTTTTCTCCACATTTCTGTCGAATATTTAAATGATACTATAAAAATCCATCTTAATTATCGTATATTCAACAATGGCAGTGCACTAATCTTACTGGCCCCTTTTTGTTTTGGTATTATTATTTAAATCTATTATATACTATTGGTCTACAATCCATGTGATCAAAATGTCTTTTAAATTCCTCAGTGCATGATTATAAATTATGAATATAATTTCTTTGATAAAGTATTTTATCAACTCATTCATTAGTTTTATATTTTTGATGTTTCGGAAGGGTGTCAGAATTAAAATTACCATTTTTTTAAGTGGAGTCCCAGTATTCTTTTGCCCAGTGTCATACAATTCTTATAATTTTCTTTAGGATAAAAGACACTATCTCTATAGGACAGCTATTTACAGTCAGAAAGAAATTTAAGAGTATTTATTTTCTTGTCATTATAAACCATTTTACATACAATTCTCTTAGTCCTATTTTCACCATCTCATTATTTAAACTTTTGGGATTTCAGATGTGTTTTTGATATTAGGAAATGCCTACAGGAAAATAAAAAGAAATATTGTGATACAAAACATAACATGTAATTTCTTCAAAAGGCCGGAACATGACAACACCATCCACTTGCTTTATATCAAAACAAAGATTGTTTTCATATAAACCAAATTGTGTGAAAAATAAACATAGTACTTACTTGTAAGATTATAGCTGTATAATTTTTAAGGCTGGCACCAAAATTTTCTACCTATTTGAAATATGTGTCATATTTATAATGAGTTTACATCAGCAGCAAGTGTCAGATGAGTAGCTCTAGGGTGTGAAAATCTGTTTGTCCACCTACTTTGCATGCTGGTTTTGATCTTTAAAAACAGAGTGGTGTTTTGTGTATGTGTTATCATTCCTTGGCTCCACTGTTTCTGACACTTTCCTCACACATTTCTCAGCAATAAAAGGATGACAGGAATGAAAGCACTTTTTCATCATCAAGAACACTATTACCACTACAAATACTATGGGAAGGAATAGCCTTACACACAGCCCTTTTCTCTCAGGTATTTACCTTTTCTCCTTTGCCTAGATGTAACAAATGGTTGGGAAGTGATTTGGGATGTTAATTAGGCTGCTGTGTTTTCAGCTCACCTTAGGTAGATAAAATCCCAAGGGCTGACTGCTACTCTGCCATCTTAAATGTTAGCAGATAACCACGAAACACCCTTTAGCAATGAGCTTTTTTATGAACAAAGCCATGATTAACTCTAGTATAATTAAACGTCAATGCTAGCAAGACAGTACTTAAATACACTGGCATTTTGGAAGGCTGATTTACAAGTTTCGGTTCAGCTCACAAATTACTAGGCATGAAACAGATGCAGTCTAAATAGTAGTTAATGTAACTCAGTGAACACCACGGCATGGAGGTACAAAGAAAATACCCACAAAAGCGGAAAAGGACACAGGTAAGTGACACAGAAGATTAGTCTAAATTTTTGTCTTCAATTAAGTATTAAACCTAGAGAAAAGCAATTTACAAGTTATTCATTAGTTTGTATAGGTAAGAACTGTGATGAGATGCATAAATAGATCTACCTATACTGCAAAGGGGTCTATTTTTATCCAAATCAAGAATACATATTTAATTTTATTTATTTATTTATTTATTTATTTATTTATTTTTGTCTTTTTGAGACAGGGTCTCACTATGCAGTTCAGGCTGGCCTTAAGCTCACTTTGGTAGCCCAGGCTGGTCTCGAACTCACACCAATCCTCCTGCCTCAGCCTCCCGAGTGCTGGGATTACAGTCATACGCCACCACGCTCGGCTTAAGAATATATATTTTAAAATGTTACAAGAATTATGAATTATATTTGTATCCAGGTATAATAAAAAGCATCAGTTCTATTAATTGATAAATTCGTTGACATTGCATTGGGAAAAGATATGTAAATTTTATGAAATTGCTACATTTGACTATTAAATATATTTTCCTGATCCTGAAATATTTTCATAAACTAATATAATAATTATAAGAGTTATGATCACTCAAAATTTTGTTTGATGTGATGTGAGCTAGTATTTAGATATTTAAAGTTGTGAAGGGTGCTAGCTGTAGGTGTGATATTTGACTCTATACTAAACTTTGAGATGGTATATATGATTTCATGCCTACCAATACATGTATTTATCTGTCCACAGGCAGGAGCATGCAAAAGTAGCTAACAGTAAACGTGGTAGATTTAAACACTGAGGATCTATTTATGTTTCTACCTTTTATGACATTCACAAAATTTTCCAAGGCCCTCAATGTTCCTTTAATTCAGTTTCTCCAAGGTACTTAATTTAACAGAGCATTTGTGAAAATTAAAGGGATTTTCCTTTAATGTTATGGATGCAACCTAAAGGAGGTTGCCTACTTTATAATCAATACTGAACACTACTATTGTATTTGGAGGGAGATGTGAAAGAAATAAAATTATTTGTAATTATAATGCACATTCTAGGAGTGAGTGCAGATTAACACAATTTGTTTCTTAGGATCTCTCTTTCTTTCTTTCTTTCTTTCTTTCTTTCTTTCTTTCTTTCTTTCTTTCTTTCTTTCTGTGTCTTTCTCTCTCTCTCTCTCTCTTTTTTTTTGAGGGGGCGGGATGACATTCAGGACCTTGCATTTGCCAGACAGATGTTTAAGACACAGTAAATTATATCTCCCAAGTTGATAAAATTACTAGAAGCCATAAGTATCATGGAGATATTTTTCCTTCTGTTTCAATATACCTGCCCTTGAGTGTTGATCCTGCACTGCCAGTGTGTGTGTGTGTGTGTGTGTGTGTGTGTGTGTGTGTGTGTATTCACATCTGTAAGAAGATGCATTTCTACCTCCTGAAGTACTGGTTATTTGTCATACTTCTTAAAAATCTTATTCTTGATGTATTCTAGAGCTTCAGAAAATTATGCATACTTCACAGAAGTTACATGTTTACAACTCTTTTCATGATATTTATTTTTTTTCTTTTTCTTTTTCTTTCTTTTTTTTTTGAGACAGGGTCTCACTGTGCAGTTCAGGCTGGCCTTGAGCTCACTTTTGTAGCCCAGGCTGGTCTCGAACTCGCACGGATCCTCCTGCCTCAGCCTCCCGAGTGTTGGGATTACAGGCGTGTACCACCACGCCCGGCTCTTTTCATGATATTTATTAAGTTGCTCTGAAATTATGGTGAAATACAGTTTATAAGAAATGTATTATTTCCCTCAAAAAAGATAGCACAAGAAAATAGATGTAGGTTGTCAGATAGCTTACCCAGTGTGCAATTCCAAGTTGGATGACAAAGCTACAAAACAACAAGTTGAAGAGTAAAACCTTTTCCTGTCATAATCTCAAATTCTGTTTAACTTACCTGTTTTCAGTGGCTTTAACACTACACAAATATATGTTCTATATGCCTTTCATTATTCTTGTATTGAATATTATTCCTGTAAAATATATAACATATTTATAAATGAATGAATGATTACTTGCTTCAGGTTGTTCTGGCCAAATGATCATAAATTTAACTGCCTCTTAGAGACATGGTTTTCATACGTACAAGAATTAAGAAAATCTGGCCCCTATCATTTGAGGGCTTAACTCTATTGTGTTAGAAGATAGAAACATTTCTGCGATGTGACTAGCTCTAAAAATTAATAAAGTATAGTAACGTCAGCAGAAATTTCAATTAGGAGAATTCTACAGAAATCCAGGTAAGTTACCAAGATTCAAAGTAGAGTAGTGACAGAGGAAGAGATTCCTAAGAGTAAAACAAAATTTTACCTCATCTCACTTGTTTTATATCAATACCAATAATGTTGATGTTTATTGGGTTCTTATTTATTCCCTAAGGCAAAATATATATTTTAATTTTTCTTTTTATGTGCAAAATAACCTTCAGATATACAGGATAAAATATGTCTGAATAGTGATATTTTTATTTACTTTTAAACGTTTTCTTAGTAGTATCTAGTGGTATAGTTTGACTTACTTTGGTGATCTTTGCCATTACACTGACATTGCAGTAGTGGTGCCGGAAATTAAAATAATTCACATGTTTACAGTTATAGCAAATGTATTAATGTTTTACACACTTCAGTAGACACACACATATGCATACAGATAACCACACGAAAACATATCTTTTTTCCTCAACTCCTTAAGTGCAATTTATAGACATTAAATTTTTAACTCTCAAGTAGTACAACTTTTCCTTCTGAAAATATAATTATCAAAATCATTGATTTCCTTTAACACTAACATTCCATACTTCAGCTCTAAATTGTTCTTTTTGGCCCATGATCTGTTTTAATTTACGTTTAACTTATTTTTCTCTTTTAAAGTTTTGGATTTTTATTTATAGATCTGTAGATTAATTCAGTGATGCCTGCCTTGTATTGCTTTGAAGCAGTCTGAATTTCTCCCAAAGAGCTTTTGTATTAGATGCTCGGTCCTAAGAGTCACAGGATTAAGAAAAGAGGTCCAAAAGTGCTCTCAGTTCCTACAGTGACTCAACGTTATCCTTTTTCCTAGCAGAGTAACATTTCGTTCTATGTAAATGCCACATTTCAATGATATATTCATCAGCCTGTAGACACATAGGCTTTTCCCAAGATTTAGCTGTAATAATTGTGCTGCTGAAGATGTAAGTATGCAGGTATCGCTGTAATATGATGTTTTGAGTCGTTAACACATTCATGTTAAGTGAACTAAATTAGATATGCAAGTTTAAAAATTATATTTTTCATATGTGAGAAACTCCAAATGCAGACATAACAAAATGAAAAGTAGATATTGGGAAACAAACGATAGAACTTTTGCGAATCAGAAAGGTGGCCATGGATGGAGGAGGGAGTGAAGTGGAAGGAAGGCAGGGCAAAGGGATGGGAGGGAAGGCGGACGTGCATGTGCCAGGTCTCCACAAAGAATGGCATCATTATGCAGAGCAAAAAGTACGGGTAGAAAACTGAAATTGAAAAAAAAATGGCCACTGAGTTGCTCACCGGCTTCCTCTCTGGTCATGAAATATTTTACCTTCCCATGCATTTCTCCCATTGTGACATCATCCTGCAGAAGGATGGTACCTGTGTAAAGAGAGTACTGCCATTATGTCTCTGAACCTCCAGAACCATAAGCTAAATAAACTCATTTTCTTTACAAAATTAACATGCCATGGGGGATATCCTTATAGTAACAGAAAGGACTGATACACTGGCTCTGAGCAGCATGGCCACTCCTAAGTCATTTCATAAAAAAATTACCCTGTCGAAAAGAGGCCCTGAGTCCTCCATCCAAGACTATGAAATGAAATCAAACAATCATCTGGACAGAAATAACAGTTCAGACCTTATGGAACGCACCAGCCTTGGGGAGGAACTCAGTTCCTGCAACAGTGTCCATGAGGATAAATAGATATCCATATGCTAAAACCTATGCCTCAGGCCTACAAAAGGAAAGTAAGAGGTAATTTCCTCACTAAATCTACCTCTTACCACAGGAAAAATTCATGTGGAAAACAATCTGTAAATGTACTCAATTTGTGTTCTCTCTGTCTCTCAGAATTCTACCATAATAAAGCCCAACTCTCTTGCAAATGCAGATAATTCTTTTAAAAAAAATTCATTAAAATTTCAAATATAAAATACAACTACATTTCTTCTCCAATATATTGTTACATGAATGATTATATTTAAACATGCATTCTATATGAATACATTCTTTAATAGTAAAACATAACTTTACTTAAATATGTAGTAGAACTATTCACATATTTGTAGGGATCTAACTTAAATACTGTGTAAATACTTTAAAAATGAACTTTATATATTTTATACAAATATATATAGTTATATATTTTCTCCTGCAAAATATATCTTTTGCATATATAATGCGTTTAATATTCTATGTCATAAAATTGTATGAGCTTTTGCTTGATTTTATTTGTTTCTCAGGTAAGTCAAAGAAGCTATGGAAATGAACATAACCAATAATTAGTTTGTGCAACATATGCTGTGCTGTGTGTCATCCAAGTGATAGCACTCTAATATTTGACTGGAAACGTCTTGAACATTGGTCTTCTGATACATATGCAACTGGTTGATGATTCTGTGTATTTGCATAAAATAAAGATGTCAAATGTGATGTTTTCTCAGATATTTAGATGTTATATAGAATTCAGAAAATTTAACTCACTATTTCATGACTGCTTAATGAGTTGTAATGAGTTACCTAAAGTCATATTTCTAGTAAGTTGCACTACTCTCTCAATTACTTGTCTCTCGTTGTTTGGACAGAACACCTGACACCCAAAATCCTACAGCTGTGTATTTTGGAGTGTAGTTCAGTAGTTTTTGTAGAGCTAGTCATGCTCTTAACATATGATTCAACATTATATTACTTGGTATTGTCCCAAAGGATTTGAAAACATATGTCCCTACAAATCCTGCACACAGATGTTTAATGAAGCTTTGTTTATCATTTTCTACACGTATAATCTGGCAGTGTTCTTCAGCAGGTTAATGGGAAATGAACTAGCTCATCTAAAAGACAGGTGATTCAGTGATTAAAAAACAATAACAACATAAACAACAAAACTATAACATAAAGACTAGACATGGAAGGAATGTAAATAGTTATTCCTGAGTAAAAGAAAATAAGCTGAAAAATGTATATCCTGTATGATTCCAAATATATGACATCTGGAAGAGGCTTAGAATATTCAGGCAATGAATAATCTGCAAGTTCAAGGTGTTGAACATGAAAAAAAGAGGAATAGTCAGGGAACTATAATTTTAAGAAAAAAATAACTACTCTGTGTGATGCCATAAATAGCTACATAACACAAACTTGGATGAGCTCATAGGGGTGATTGCACTGTGTCAATGTAAGTTTTTGACTGGGTTCTTCAATATAGATTTATTAGCAAATGGTCATGCTGGTTAAACATAGATAGAGGCATGGGTATGCTGGAAATCTTGATTTCATCCTCTGCTTTCACTGTGAACATAAAACTGCTCTGAATTAACAGTCTTACTAATTTAAAACTAGACATTATCTTTCATGCATTTTAATCTTTTCATTGTTTTCTTAACTTTATTTCCTGACTTTCATACTTTATTTCAAATCTATTTTCCATGGCAAAGCAAGAAATTCCTTTTTAAAAATGCAAATTAGTTCCCTTCCACTGTATGCTGACTTCTGAACACTTCCCGTGATTTGAAGCAGATTTACCCTGAAGCATGCAAAATTTAAACAGAAAAAGAAACTACTCATGGTATCTTGTGCTGCTATGGTTGTTGCAATTTTCTTTTAGGTCTCTGAGAGTTTGTGTTCATTGCTCCCTGTCATTTTCTCCAATTATTTCTTCTGTACTTTTACTTCCTACTGTTGCTGGCAGGTTATTATAATTTCTCATCCCCTTTTTGGCTAGATAACTTTAATAGCTAAATGGTCATGCATTCTCCTGATGAACATGACAAATCATCCTCATTTTTTCTACCTGTAATCCTGTGGTCTTATGTGTTTCCTGCATAAGAACCATCTTTTCTTCCCCTTCTTTAAAATCTGAAGAGACCTTTCTTATTTTTATTTTTTAAGTTCTTTTTTATGTATTTTGTATAGGGTATAGAGATAATCTTAAGTAGAGAACAATAAAGCCCAAGAACAGCTATAGGGGGTTACTTGGGGATTCCTGAAACCTGGATTCAAGGAAGCAGATAACCTGTTTATTCTAATGGCTCCTTGATTGTTGTCTCTTTCCTTGCCTGGGATGTTACTGGTTGTCTCCTCCCCTGCTTGGAATGTTTTCAATTAGCATTTGTATTAACCTGATGTTAGGTAAATGGTGATAGAAGTAGTGGTCTCTAGTCTGCATTCCCCAAAGCAGTTATGCAAATTCTATAGGCTGTCCTTCCGTATTCAATAAAAGTAAGATTCTTCTGTGGGTCGAGGCTCACTTCGAGAGAGACAAGTCTCAGTGAGCTACCTTCATCAGGTCTTCTCGTGGTTTCTTTCGGCACCGACACCAGAACATCACAACAATAGGGTCTTCAGGGTCTCACTACATAGATTGGATTTATGGTGATCCTCCTGCTTTCAGCCTCCCAAGCGCTGGTATTACAGGTTTGCACAATGATATCTATTTTCATTTGCCATCTCAGTGTGCCCTGGGGGGCAAGGCAGACATGGCATGTGGTGCTGGGGATTAAACCCTGGTCCCTGCATCTGCCTAAGCAGGAGCTTTGATCTGTGGAGTTATCTGGCCAGCCTCCTCTTGTTTTTTATTGAAAGAAAGTTAATGGTTAATTGTTTGATCAGTCATGCATGTCTATATCTGGCAGTATGAGCAACAAATTTGATAATAACAATATGTAATGTACAACCATTGTTAGTTTTGTAACTTTTTGGTGGCTAGCTCAGCCTGCCCTGGGGGTGGGGCTGGCATTGTAGCATGTGGTGCCAGCGCTAGAACTGTGGTCCCTGCATTTGTCTAAGCTTGCCTAAGCAGACACTTTAGACCATTGAACCATCTGGCTGACTCTAGTTTTGTATTCTTGATTTGAAACTTTGTACGATTTTCATCGTTTTATGTTGCTTTGTTATTGTATTTTTTCTTATTTGTTTTGGGTTTCTTTTTTTCCTCTATAGAATAATAATATTGAAAAATAACACATGTAATGTCTTGGTGTTCTCTACTTCTCCCTCAACCAGACTACTCTTTCCTGTGGTGCAATTTTCCTTCAATTTCAATTTGTATGTAAATATTTCAAATATTGAGGTTTGAGATTTGTTGTTTGTTTTTGTTTCTTTGTTTTGTATTTTACAAAAGGTGTCTACAGGATGTTCTGGATCTCACTACTAGTTCAGACTCCTAGTGATCCTTCTGTTTTCAGCCTCCCCAGCACTGGGATTACCAGTGTGCATCTGCACACCTGGATTCAGTGGCTGGCTCAATGCACCCAGGTGTGGGGTTGGTGTGGCATGTCCTGTCAGAGAACAAACCCTCACCCTTGGGCTGGAGTAAGCAGGTGATTAATCCACTGAGTTATCTCTCCAGCCCTTATACCAGTTTGACTAACAGTGGAACAAAACGTTGAGGCAATAGTGAAGACTGTTAAATATCTAACTACCTACCATGAATTTGGGATTAATTTGAAATGCTGTCCTAATTTACTTTTGTGAAATTATACCTTCAGTGGAATTTGTTAGGTGTATTGTTGATTAAAATCCTGAGTTTGCCATTGCCAAGAAATGTTTATGTTGCTCAAGTTAAGCCAGGCATATGCTTTCTCTTCATAATGTGAATTCTGAGCAGAATTTAACAAACAGATAAAGAAAACTGGAGTCTACTTATTATTGTATAGTTATGACTATAAAACTATTGAATTAATCTTCTCTAAAACCCAGAGAGGGCTGGGGTTATAGCACAGCAGAATAAGTGTTTACCTAGCAAGCACGGGTTCCTGAGATTGAACCGGGAGACAACAAAAATAAATAGATAAATAAATAAATAAATAAATAAATAAATAAATAAATAAAACCCAGAGAAAATTTTTTCTTAATTTTTCCCCTGTGCCTGTCTTTTTTCCCATCAGTTCTGTGAGTTCTTCTACATAAATCTCTATCCCTTCCGTTTAGTGGATATCTATCTATCTATATATATATCTATTTTTATATATCTATATATACATTAATATCTGTATCTATATCTATCTATATAATAAGAGAGAGAGTTTTTAATGCAAAGGGGGTCATTTGTGAGTGAAAAGAAAGACAGGAGTAAAACAAAATAAAATTAGATTATAAGATGGGAAATTTAATATGAATTTTATTTTCAGTCTAGTTTAAGACTCGTGCCATCATTTAATGATCACAGGATAACACCTAACACAAAATATTTAAGCACAAGTGTTATGTGATCATAATCCTATTTCTAAAATTGATTAAGATTCAGTTAGATAAGCGAATAGAAGCAAAAGGAGTAAACACAGGATGAGTGTAAGAAAATACTCAAAACTTGAATGTGGCGCTGGAGCAGGCAGGGGCAAGGCAGGAGGATTCAGATGGCAAAGCTGACAGATTGGTCTCCAATGGCAACACAAGAAAGAGGCACTGCTTTGCCATGACCTTTGGGTTTCCCGAAAGCCCTAAAGGTCTAAAACGGCTTTCAGGACTTAGTTGTTTAAGTTTTTGGTTTATAAAATTGGCTGTTTGGAAATGACATTTAGTAATGAAATTAAAAAGTGGTGGATAGTTAGATTTAGATAAGGGCATAGTTTGAGTTAGGCGTTGAACATGGTGAATTATTAACATTTCTGTGACAACCAAAAAATGATCTCTAATAGGCTGTGAGTGTTACTGCCAAGCCCTGGGAAATACTTTACAACTTACCACCAGCACAGACATATTTCCTTTTGCAGTTCAGGTTTCCAAGAAGCCTCAAACTCCATGGGTATACATCAAATAAATTTTATCTTCGCTCTCCCCAGAGAACACATCTGTTTTACTTTATCTTACTTTACTCCATCTTAATGAGGTTTTTCACTATTCACTTATCCAGTGTATGCGTCAGATTATTTGCTGTTTCTTCTGGGCTTCTCATTTCAAAACCAATCAGTAGGATTACGATGTCCCCATGTCACTCCATGATCTCTCCTGTTCTATGCAATTGTGAATATCAGATTTTGCATTTCATCTAGAGGTTGAATATATACCTAAGAGTGATGTGTGTGCTCTTCTAATGTGAGTCATTATTCTCTGTGGTTTTACTATTATTATTTGTTTGCTATCTTTAAAATTAATGAAGAATTTCTTCTCAATCAGGAAAACCATTGACAGACAAAATTCTGTAATTCTGTTGTGTTATATCAGGATAAAAAACTGTATTCTCTGTGTGATGAGAAATGATTGATTATGCTTTCTTTTTATTACTATTCTTTTTATTCTTCCTTTATGATATTTATTAGTGAAGCAAATAATAGAAGAACTTAACATTTTCCCCATCTTTTCTATGGACTTCAGTGTTAAAGACCAAAACACTTGGACAAAAGCAACACTATTTTTTCAGGAATTTACTTTTAAATTGTCTAATAAAGTTAATCTGTGATTTTAAGTAATTCTTTTAAATATTGAAATAGGCATTACAGAAACATTGTGCCTATATGAAGTAAGTTATTGTACAGTTGTGTAAAACTCTATGTAAAATCCAGGTGATATTTCTTCCATTGTTCCTGGGTTAATTAGAATAACAAAATCAAATGAGCCAAAACAACTCATTTTTTATCTAGCTTTTTCTTTTTTCTCAGATAAAGCCTGTCCTTTAAATTATTCATGAACTGAACTGTTGTTTCTACCATCTTTCATATTTTAGATATGATCTAGTAATTACTGTATTTAGGAAAATTTTTAGTAACAAGGGAAAAACAGCAAGATCTCTAATGAAGTGTCTTAAGAATGACTTAACTCTGCTAATTATACTAATACTCAGGAAATTACAGTGGTATTTCTCGCTAGACAGTGATTTTACTCTGGTCAGCTAGCAAGTAATACACAAAATAAAACAATCAAGGAGAAAAAGGGACGAGCTACTGGCCACATGAAACCCATGGTGGTGGGGACAGCATTGGGACTTGAAATGCAGTGTCCCTCCAAACAAATACAATTGTCTCTTAAATTTTTAAGGAAATAAAAATAGTATCGAAACAGCAAAAATTACAAATGAGGTAGCCTCTCACTAAACAAATAGGATAAATTTGGCAGTATTTGTTGCATTGCATAGTGTGGTCTTCTAATTAGATGCTGTTATTACCAGATATAGGCAAGCAAGATTGTAAGGGGAACGGGAAAAAGTCAAAAGTTAAGAAGAGAGGAAAAGGGAAAAATTGAGACACAAAGACAAATGATAAGAGCAAAAACAAAACAAAATAAAACAAAAACCCTAAGTGTTAACTACCCCTTTCTACTAACCATCAGAAATCCACAGTACAATTATCTCAACCTGCTTACATACATAAAGATATCTTTTCCCCTTACTATCAATATAATCCTTCCAAAAGGTAGGGAAATTTTCTTTTAGGTACCAGAGTTTGAATTCAGGATCTGGCACCTGCTAGACACTTGAAGCTGAGCTGCTATCTTCCTAGCTAGAGTACTGTTGATTTTTTACCTTTCAGAAATATAACACAAACTCTTTCATGATCAGATATTTTTTCCAAATTAAACTTTAAAATGTCTACAAGCAAGGGTGGGGTTCAATCTCTGGGGCAAGCTGAGAAGACAACTGAGACTGGGTGTGTTGGTGCACACCTGTAGTCCCAGCTCTTGGGAGGCTGTAAACAGGCATACCACTGAGTCTGATCTAGTAGTGAGACCCTGAACACCCTGTAGACCTTTCCTAAAAATAGAAAAAAAAATGTCAGTTTCAATTTTTTATTTATAATATTAATGAAAATAGAAACATGCATTTAAATAGATTGATAAATACAGTTTTTGTCAGTTTTGGTGAATTGATTTTGACAAACTAAGTACTTTGATTGAAAAGATTATATATATATATATATACATATATAATATGTGGGGGGGTGGGGGTGTTTTATATCACATCACATGAGCATAGTTTTCTCATTTTGAAAAGGTAGCTAATTGCTTTGTGGAAAATGAATAATATCAGTGGCCCATAAAGTAGAGCGGCATTAGAAAAACTAGGAGCAAAAGGCATCATTTAGCTTGCTGACTGTTCTTTGTAAGTGAAGGATTTTTCTTGTTTTGTGTTTAGAAACCTCTATACCCTTTCACTGACATGTTTTCTGTGGCTGGTTTCACACTTTAAGAACAGAAATGAATGGTTACCACAGAGACAGTACAGCCTCCAGGTCCTACAGTGATTGTTTTCTAATCCTTTAGAAAAGGTGTTACTTTTTTTCTATTATAACAAAGCCGTATATAGTAACTACTGGGAACTGAAAAAATAGTCAAAGAAGACTTGGAGCTAATGAAGTTTTCTTATGTTCAACATTTTTCATGCTCATACCAATAGAAACACAAAATAAATAAAGAATATAGAGCAATAAAACAAAAAAAAGCAACATGTCTCAATTCAATTCATGGACATGATTTATATTTTTATTAGTATACATTTGCTATGCATGGTATTAACATTCATCATAGGAAATTTGTACCTGAACATGATATAACTCAAGTCTCCCTTTTTCCCCAAAAACATCTTTTCATACATTTATTTGCTATTTGTACTTCTTCATCTGAGAAATGTCTATATATTTCAGATGCCCATTTTTAGATTCTGTCTTTTACTATAGGACTATCTGAATTTTTTAAGCTCTCTCTATATTGGAAATGTTAGTCCCTTGAGGAATAGCTGGCATTTTTTCCCATACTGTGGATTCTCTTTTCCCACTCTGCTAGTGATTTATTGAGCTTTATAAAAGCACTTAAATTTAACATGATTCTCGTAGTTGATTGTTACGTACTATTTCCTACAAAATTGAGGTTCTGTTAAGAGACTTTTTGCCCACACAAAAACTTTTGTCTTTGAAGTCTTACCTATTCCATGTTCTTATAGATACTTTCTGTTTTTACATTTAGGTCTTATATCCATTTCTACTTCTATTTTATTTATGATAAGAGATATGGGGCTAGTTTCAAATTTGGAATATGGAAAGGAGTTTTCCAAAGACACTTTATTAGAGAGACTATCTTTGTCCAAGTGAAGGCGTTGGCTACTTTGTCAAAGATAAGGTAGCTTAGTGGGCTTGGAGTTGTTTCTGCATCTTGTGTTCCATTTATCATCAGGTCTGTTTCTTTGCCTACACTGCACTGTTTTAATCATAGTAGCATTGTAGTATAAGAGGTGAAGGATTTTTTTCTCTAGTTCTGTGAAGTACACTGTTGGTATTTTTACTGGGATAGTACTAAACTCATGTAACAGTTTTGGAATTATGGACTTTTTTTTCCCATAATATTAGTTCTTCCTATCCACAAATAGAGGATATCATTCTGTCTTTGAGTGCTGCATATTTTAATGTAAAACTTCATTACTACTTTCATCAGATTTATCCCTAAGCATTTTATTGTTCTTGACCATATTGTGAATGGCATCATTTATCTTACATCTTTCTCAGGAGATTTGTTGTCTATATACCAAGAATGCCATGGATTTTTGAGTGTGAATTCTGTATGCTAATGAATTTGATAATTAATTCTAGGAATATTCTGATGGAATTTTGGGAGTTGTGCATGTAGGATATCATAATATTTGCAAGTAATAACTTCTTCACATACTATCCATACTCTTTATTTCTTTCTCTTGTCTAATTCCTCTGACTAATATTGCCAGAAACCAGGGCAAAAGTACAGGTCATCTCTTCCTTTTTCAACACTGTGGGCTCTCCAACTTTTGTGTAGGCTACAATTGTTCTTTCAGATACTTCCTGGATCCCAGGAATCCACTTTATTCCTTTTCTCCCCAAAGTAGTTATTTTCCAAATTTTGTATTCTAAATCTTAGCAAGGGTAATGTGTTGCTTCTTACCACCCCAACATCTTCCTGTAAATCTTATAGTTTATTTATAGTTTAATGAGAAGTATGCCTACAATTGGTCCATCACAATCAGAAATAATTTGTAGTAACCCAAAGTTGAATTTTAACTAATCCAGAATATCTGTTAGTTATAATTTTGACAAATATAAATTGTACTGTTGATGTACTTCAGTTATATTTAAGAAGCACAATTAATGAAAATAAATTTTTGCAGGAAAACTAGATTGCTGTAGCAAAAAATAAATGAATAAATTTATCCCATAATTTTCTATTGTTTTTGGGGGGAGAGTTTACAGGGTGTTCAGGGCACGCGCGAACGCACACACAAACACATACACACACAGACACACACACACACAGACACACACACACACACAGAAAAAAAAAAAAAGAAAAAAGAAAGGAAAAAATTTCAAATCCCAACACAAGTAGCTACATGTATTGATCTTTTTTAAATCCTCCCATTGGAACCAATGTGGCTTCTTTCTGTGACTCCAACACTTCTTTCCTACTATTGGCTTCTCCTTCCTTCTCATTCTTGCTGTTTCTGATAGGTAGCAAAGCAAATAACGCACTGTATTCATGATCGCTTGACCACCAGAGCTAATGCACTGCAAACACGGTATAACAGGCATTTGGAGAAATCTTGAGAGATAAATGAAACTTACATTATGCACATATTTGTTCTTATTTGTATTTATTTCAGTCCTGGGGATTGAACCCAGGCCTATGGCACCTAGCTCTCCTTCTTGCTCATTATATTGTTCTATGTGTACATGTATTTGATATAGGGTTTCAGTAAATCATCTTGTTTCATTTCCAGGATTAAAAAAAATTCCTTACTTTTTCTTTTATAGTATATACATGAGTATTTTCTCATTTTAAGTAGTCGAGAAAGGATGTGGCCCAGTTTTTCTAAGCATATTGGGATTAGGCTTTTGATTGATAAGGTCTCGTATTTGTCACATAAGTCTCTGTTTTTTTTTTTTTTTTTTTTTTTTTTTTTTTTTTTTTTTTTTTTTTTTTTTTTTTTTTTTTTTTTTTTTTTTTTTTTTCCATGATTTAATATTTTCATTGTTTAAATTTAAGAATGGTTATATTACATATTTTCATCATCAGATCAGTTTAGATTAATAGATATAGGTATATAAGATTGATCAAACAATTAAACATTAACATTTTCAATAAACATTACTTTTTTTTTCTTTTCTCCTTTCTTTCTTTAAAAGTTGACACATTGCATATTGTCCTCACAATAGTTCTACAGAGCACACTGTGTGGGCATGACCCACCTCCCTATTGATGTTGCTAAGAAGAAAAAAGAAAAAAAAAAGCAAAGAAAATTATTCTCTTTGGACTAAGAGGAAGCAGATGCATATACAGTCAAATGGTCTGCAATTGCAGTGGGCCACCAGTGAAGCTTGTAATGTTGGAGGCTATTGATCTAAGCCTCCTAACGCTCATCTCACCAATCTAGCTCAGCATTTCATGCATTGTAATTAAGCTTTTTTTTTTTTTTTTTTTTTTTTTTTTTTTTTTTTTTTTTTTTTTTTCTGCGTGATCAAGGGCAAAGGCAAGTCAAAGCAAGACCTATATAACAAAACATTCATCTTTTGTATCTTCCAGGGTCAAATCCCCTCAGGATTAAGTTTGGGACCATATACAGTACTTTGTAGTCTCTGTTATATTCATTTTATGTGTACTCAGCCAAAAGCATTTTAGAGATAATTATATTTAGGTATTGCTTGATATATATTTATCTAGCCATGTTGCTATTTCTTTGTTCACTGAGTTGAGAAAACATTTTCTGATCTTCCATGGTGAAATGTAAAGTAATAGATGTTGGATATTATTAATTATAATGTATTAGTGCTATTTATGAGTGGAGCTTTAGTTGTTCTAGGATGTACTTTATTTTTGTATTGATATTCTTGCTTGTACTTTAAAATTCTATTTAAAGTCACAAACAATGCAATTAACAATGACTATGCTGTGTATAGTTTAAAAGCTTCATCTAGACCATGGATGTTAACAGAAATATTTTTGGTTCTCTTTTGTGAGGCAGAAATTCATTAGTTTTTCATTCTTTCTTTTTGTAAAAATAGAGATAAATTAGAGGGAACTTAGAATTCATGCTAATAAAACAATATATGTACCAGAATATGCTTTCGATTTCTTCTTAAATCTTAAGATATTGCTAAATGTAACTTAGGAATATATGTATATATGTATATATATAATTATTATGTATATATGTAAAGTTATTATATATCAGTAAAATTATATATTAGTAAAAAATTTACCTCACATCATCTAGTAAAATTTTCTGAGTGTTTTTTTTTTCTGTATTTATTACAGGGTCTTTAGTGTCTACAAGGTCTCATTACACAGATCAGACTCATAGTTACTCTGTTTTCAAATTCCCAGCTCTGGGATTAAAAGCATAGGCCACCACTCCCGATCTCAATCACCATCTCAGCATACTGGGTTTGAACCCTGGCTTTAGTCCATTGAACTATCAGGTTGGCCCAAAAGTTTCTGTTTTAACATTTGGTTTTTGATATATTATTTGACTGTAGTACAAAGAGTGAAATGTGAGTCTGATTCAATCTGCCAAAAATGGTGAAAAATGAAAATTAAAACAACATTGAGATACTATTTCATCCCAGAAAAAAAATGGCTATCATAATGAAATTAACTAATAACAAATGCTACAGAAGCCAAAGAGGATATAGAACACTTTTTATACTATTGGTAGAAATGTAGACTGTTGGATCCATTATGGAAATCAGCGTTGAAAATCCTCAAAAAACTAGGACAGGAAATCCCATTGAATCCACCTATCTCCATTCTGCGTATTTCCCCAAAAGAACTGAAAACATCATACCATAGTGATATATCTTCACCAATGTTTACAGCAGCACAATTTGTCATAGCGAAACATTGGAAACAACCAAAAGGTACATCACTTGAAAACGATTTAAAAAGATGTGGTGTTTTTTAAAATGATGCTGGAACATCTAATTTGCCAACCCCCAAGGTTTTCAACTAATGCATTGCCATTCAGTCATTCCTTATCTCTGCTTTCATTGGTCTAGAGTGCCAATGCCATGCTAGGAATACTTATCATTCTGGTCTCTTAAAGGTGTATTGCTTCTAATGTCTTATCGATTATTGTTACACTCTCAAGTAAATGTTTGTTTTAAAAAAGGTAATAAAAGAGGAAAAATATGAGAATAACTATGTCACAGGAGTGTACTGCTATGATTTTGCAAATGTTCAAATTCCTTAATTTCTGTGTATAATTTTAACATTCTATGGGGATTTAAAGTTTATAATATTGACAAATTATGGAAAATACCTGTTTCATGTTTTGTTTAAGGCAGTTGATATTCAGGAAGATAGTGATGTTAAGCTCAAGTGCCTATGTTACAGGGAATGATATCATTAAGCTTCTCTTCTCGATGGTTAACAACTTCAGTTTGCAGACCAAAATATTAGAGAAAAAGTAAGACTACAAGGATAGCCAATTTTTGGCCCTACAACTTCAAGGCCAATGAGGATTCAGGACATAAACTGTAGAAAAGTGTTAAATTACATCATAATTGTTCTTCTAAAAACTGAGAGAACACAAAGCAATTGCTTTCCAAATAAAATAAATGATTCGAAAAAAAGAAAAAGAAGAAAAGAAAAAGATGTGGTATTTTTATACAATGGAGGACTACTCAGCTCTAAAGAAAGACAAACTTGAAACTTTTATAGGTAAGTGGATGCAAATAGAGGCTATCCTCATAAGTGAAATAAATCTTACCCACATGTGTAAATATTATATTGTCTCTGTAGTATAAATACTTCAGACAGTAAATAAAGCCTGGAAGTTATAGCAGATATTGTAAGAAGAGAAGAAACTGAATTTAAGGATTAAACTATGATGATGAGAGAAAGGAGAGAAAGGTAGGAAAAAAAGGAAGGGGGCAAATATTCAAGCATATATCTTAGTCGATGTCTTTGAATATATGTGAGTACTCTGAATTGATTACAGATTTGTACATATGATACACAACCTTCTCACTTCTAAGCTGGACTCACGATTTGATTGGAATTTTGGAATGTTGTTTTCAAATATTTAATTTAATTTTGATTAATATTTAATTGATGTTCTGAATATTCTTTACACATGCTTGTTGTTTTGCAGGACCAGGGTTTGAACTCACAATCTTGCACTTGACAAGAGGGTGCTTGTGACATGGAGCTATCAACTCAATGTCCTCTTTAAGTGTACTTTTTGTTTTGTGATTCATACTGTATCTTTTATTTGCAGTCTACTTATAAGACATGGTATGATATTTTCTCCTAGTATTACAACTTTAAAAAGAAAAAAATATATATATTCTATATATACACAAGAGAGTTAGGATAGATATATAGCTACTTTGTCTTAGTTCATTGAGAATAAATTTTTTTACTAATATTGTTTAGACAAGAAAAAAAGCATGTATACAGGGTGGCTGAGATAGTTGTACTCATAATTTTCATCAGTTTTTGAAAACAGCAGTTAATGTGTAGAATTTTCATCTTGACTAACTCTATGCTGATAACTGTGATCTGAACAACTACATTGAGGGCAGCCATGTGTAATGCCAAACCCATGGCTGAATACCTCTCACCTTGGTCTTCTAAATACGTACCAATTTTACTGTCTTATCAATTATTATACTCTATAAAATAAATATTTTTTTAAATGACAAGAAAAAAGTTAAGATTATTTTGAAAGCAAGCATTAATGTTCAATTATGTCCCCAATCTTGAATAACTATATTTGCTAATATGCAAAACAGATTTTCTTATAAAAATGGATAATATAACAACCATTTTTAATTAGCTATCCCTGTTTCAAAATTTTGTGACATATGTATTGTTATGTATTACCCTATTTCTGTTTTTTTTTACTATTTGTTTTTGCTTGTTTTTACTCTTCAAAATAAAACACAATGAAATTTAAAAAGCACCAACAAAACAAAAGACAACCAATAGATTGCCAGTTTGCCAGCGCCATGTATTAAATAGGCCAGCATTTCTCCCGTGTGAGGTTTTGGCCCCTCTGTTGAAGACCAAGTAGTCACATGTGCCTGTGGCTATTTCTGCATCCTCTTTTCAGTTCTAGTTGTCATCCTGTTTTGTGCGAGTTCCATGATGTTTTCATATCATAGTAGCTTTGTAATACAGTTTAAGTTATGGTAAGGTCATGCAGCCTACCTGGCTCTTGTTATCCAGGATTGCTCTTGCTACTTTGTGTCTCTGACAGTTCTATATTAATTTTAGGATTGCTGTATCCAGTTTTGTGAAGAATGTTATTGGTACTTGGATTGAAATTACATTAAAGCTCTGTACTAATTGGTTTTAATTTTAAACAGAATACAAAATAATGGTGATAAAATTATAAATGATACAGAATTTCACTGAACAAAATAAAATGAAATTGACAGTATTTGTTGTACTGCATAGTGTAATCTTCACATTAGTTACTTAACTTACCAGATATATGCATCAAAAATTGTAAAGCAATCAGAAGAAATTAAGAAAAGAAAAACAACCATAAACATTAAAAGCTTCTATCTATAAACAGAAATGAACAGTACAATTATCCAACACATCCTGCACTCATACATGCAAACATACATACATACATACATACACACATGGATACATATATCTCTTTCACTGTTCCTCCCACTGCAGTTCTTCTCCTTGTATTATAATTCCTTTCTCACAGTGTCTATTGTACCTTGCTGATTTTATTTGCTCTTTCAGGTTTTCACACTAGCAAGACAATACAATGTGTATACATGCAGGTCTGATTTATTTAATTTACCAGTGCTGTCTCTAATTGTATCCATTTACCAATAAAAGCCTCAAATTTATCCTTTTATAGCAGAGTAATACTCCACTGCATGAAAATACCAAATCTTCATCATCCATTCCTCAGCTGATAGCTATTTGAGTTGTTTCCAAGATTTAGCTATGACAAATTATATTGTTATAAACAGGAATGCACATATATCTCTGTTGTATGTTTTCCATTCATTTGGAAAAATACAAAGGAGGGGACTCACTGGGTTGAAAGGGACCTCCAATCCTAGTTTTGGGAGAAATCTTCACACCGATTTCCATAGTGGTTGCACCAGTCTGCATTATTATCAACAGTGGAGAAGCATTCCTTTATTCTCTATAGCCCTTCCAATATCTGGTTGACTTTTTAATAATTTATATACTAATTTTGAAAGTACAGCCATTGGACTGTATTGGTTCTACTTATGCAGGAAGAAGGCCTAGCTTTCTGTACTCTGAAATCCTGTTCCATTTCTATCTACAGTGTACTGAAATTATGGTCATAAACAAGGGCTTTCTGAACAGATCTCTAGCTACACGGAAATACAACTAAAAATAAAGAAATGGGATCATGTCAAATTGAAAAGCTTCATTACAGCAAAAGAACAACTAATATGATAAAAAGATAAGCTAGAGAATGGGAAAATGTATTCCAGCTATCCACAGACAAAACAATCACATTTAGAATATGTGAAAAACTGAACTAAAATTAGGCTCTTCCCCACAAATGAAAGACCAAGTGCAAAGAACCTAATATCACAAAAGCAGTACAAATGACCTATAAATCCATGAAGCAATGCTCGAATTCCTTGACCATTAGAAAAATACTAATTAGAACAACATGGGATTGCATTGTACCCCAGTAAGAATGGTTATTATTAAGAAATCAAATAATAATGAATGCTACTGAGACAGTGGGAAGAAAAAAACTTCAATATTATTGATGGGAATGTATCCTAGTACAACCACTATGGAAATTATTATGGAGATTCCTCAAGAAACTAAAAGTAGAAATTCCTTTTGATCCAGCTACTCTCCTTCTATGTATCTGACAAATACATTTTGTTATTATGATACACTGTATACCAATACCTATAGCATCACAATTCATAACCAAAAAATCTTGGGCATGGCCTATATGTCCATCAAAAATGAATAGGTGATGAAACTGTAGTATTTATTCACAATGGAGTACTGTACTGTCATAAAAAGCTAAGTGTAATTCATCTGTTGGAAGTAGGTGCTCCTTAAAACCACAATGCTAAGTGCAATAGATCAGATCTGCAAGCTTAAATATAATATTGATATCCTTCCCTCTGACAAATCCAAATTTTAAATAAAGACAAAATAAAAGACAAATAATAGGCAGTAGGATGATAGATTATTCTGAAATGGGAAGAGAATGAAGAAATGAAAGGAGGGAAAGAAAGGTCGAGGAAAGGTGATAAAAATTTTAAGATGTATTAGTTACATATTCCAACTCCACATGGTAAATGTAAACATTATAACTGGGAAACATTTATTAATAAAAATTAAATTAACAATAATAAAAATCATTATACAACAAGCAGTATATTTGGTCATGATTATGGCAAGTGCTTCCTCGAGATTTAAATGCAGTGGTCTTTCCTTTCTTGTACAAGAGTCATTCAAATAGTGGAGGCTGGATAGCGTAGTCAGTACTTGAACCAATGTATTCCATGTTTTCCTATGTCTATATATCTAGGATGATGTTTCACTTACCTAATAGGAATAGTAAGGAAAAATAATAACTAATAAGTAACATAGAATGACTATAATGATATATTTCATTATAATTTTCAGAATCACTACATTTTGTTTTATAAATGATCATTATTAAGAGTTATTTGAATAGAGGGCTGGAGACATATCTCAGTTGTCTAAAACACCTGCTTAAGTAAGCTTAAGCAAGCCTGCAGACACCATGGCTTGATTCCCAGAACCACACGTCATGCCAGCTCTGCCTCCAGGATGGGCTGAGCCAATCGGGGGGGGGAAAAAAAAAAAAAGAATTATTTGAGTAGCAAATAACTGAAGTTTCTTGATAATTATTGTGATAACTGAGATGCTATAATGAGATAATTTTAAAAAGGGCAGACAGCAATAGTTCATCATGATACATGGTCCACAATTAAAAATTTTTAATTGCTTATTTCGGGAATTACCCTCTGAACTTTTTCAGAACCCAGTAAATGTGGGCAAAGAAATCTTATAATATGAAACCTTTGAATAGCATGACAGCATAGAAGCAGTAACGATACTAGATTTGAGAATTCACATGTTTGAGTTAAATTTTTTTAAATTTTAGTATATTGTTATATTTCAATATAAAATCATAATGGTGAATTTACTAATAAGTAATGATGCTCATAAATTTTTACATAGTTTTTTTTTTTTTTTTTCAGCATTATTCTTGCTTCAAATTGTTTCCTTTAAAGTAGATTTTACAGCCAGGAATTGTAGGCCTGTATTCTCATAAGTCGTCAGGCTGAGGTAGGAGGAGCACCATGAATTCAGGGCCAGCTTGGGCTACATAGTAAGTTTAAGGCCAGCTTAAACTGCACGGGGAACCATGTCTAAAAAGAGAAAAAAATAGAATGCTCAGCATGAAAAGTTTAATATTTAGCTCTACATTAGCAATGCATTTATCATATTATATTCTTTTTTCAATTATTCTATTTTATTTTATTGCATTTAAAAAGAAATAACAATGTGACAGCTTCAAAACACGTTAGTACATTTCCAGTATTTGATACAATGCATATTGTTGTCCTCCTAGTAGTTATACAGAGCACAGGGGGTAGGTAGATGTGATAATTTTGCTGATCATTATCGGTACAAAAATTTTTTTCTCACTGAACTAAGAGAAAGTAGTTGTATGCATAATCCAATGTTCCATAATCACAGTGGGTTATTGGTAAAACTGGCAACAATAGAAGCTGTTAATTTAAGCCTTTTACAACTCAGCATACTAATCTAGCTTTATGTTTTATAGATATCATACTATCCTCTTATTACAATATTTTCTTAGCAAGACAGAAATGCATGACTTAGAAGAAAAAATAGCAAAATTATTCTTTGTCTGCATAGTTTTCTTCTCTGTTAGATGGTCTGTATCTAGAAAATAACACCACTGAAGGCAGAAAATAACCTCTAGGTCACTTGACTCTGATGTTTTTGAACAAATGGCCACATTCTTCTGAAAGTTCTCAGATAAACTATAAAAGTAATATGCATTTTGATATTATATGTGGCAATTTCTAAATTAAAGTAATACTAAGTTTGAAACTGTTTTTTTTTTTTTTTTTTATTTACTGCTTTGTGTGAAGGTCACACTATGATGCTCACACGACCTCAAATTTGTGTTCATCCTGCCTCAACCTCCTGAGAAGCTGGGATTATAGGCTTGAGCCAGCATGTTTGATTCAAAAATATTTAGTTAAAATCATATGTATTTTGTTGTTGCAAATCTGTATTCCCAAATCAATCATTCTGAGCGACTATATGCATTCTTTTCTTTTTTTTTTCTTTCTTTTTTTTTTTTTTTTTTTTTTTTTTTTTTTTTTTTTTTTTTTTTTTTTTTTTTTTGTAATACCATGGTATCAAGGATACTCCATTGGCTAATATAGCTCTCACAGAAATATTTTTTTCAAACTGTAAAATTATGAATCCTTAGTATTTAACAGTTAAGTTTTTGTGTGTTCTGCTTTCATAGAAATGACATTTATGACATATAAAATAATTACTTTAAATGCAGGCATTTTTAGAGTGACAAATATTTATCTTGCTATTCATCACATTATGGCTTCTGATCACTTAATATAAATCAAAAGCAATAACCAAAATATGTTAAAGGGAAAAAATAGAAACCATGGAAGTAGATAAGAAGTACTGATTAACCCTCTTACCCTCAAAATAGCAATGTGAAAAATAACATGATAACATGACATTTCTTTACAGCTTATGCTTAAGCAAATGGCTAACTCCTGTTATTTACCAGTGGGCTAATGACAGCAATGAGAGACTCAGAAGATATCTAGACCTGGGATGTAGGTCTGTGTCCCAAAACTTCAGCCCTCAAAAATTTTGAGGAACAAGTATTTTACAGTTAAATTCATCCATGCACAAGAGTTTCCACATAATTTTCCTTTATTTTACAATTAGAAGATATTTCACTAACAAAATTATATGGAAATCTTTTAAAAAATACATTGTCAATTTTAAAAGCCAAATCGCTTCTACAAAGCATATGTGTTTTACTATGAATGCGCAAGTGCACTTACTTATGCTGTTTTCCACCTGTGCATCGTTTTCTGGTCCTGAAATCCTCCTCTGTGGTGGTATTTAGAAATGAGTAGAGCACCCTGTATGCCTGGAAACTTGATGAAGTACTTCTAGCTTCAGGTCTTTTTCTTCTTAACTCGGCTTACCATCCAGTATTCACTTGGTTCCATGATTGGCTGGGGAACAATTTGGATTGAAATCAGATGAGCAACACAGATGGTATCTGATATTGCATCTCGGTTTTTGGCTTGACAATGTGCTACTTATTCAGAGGCAGAGGAAAATGGAAGAGCTGCTGACAGATGACACTATTAAGACCATCAGAGCCAAGACAGAATGATAGCATTAGGGCTTTCAACAATCTGGTGTATATCTCCATGTTTTTAGCAAAGGTGTACTTAGAACATATTATACCTGTAACAGACTTTACTTAAAGAATGACTTTCATTCTTTAAATGCTATGTTAAGTATAATTTTTATGGCTTCTTTAATGAATGAGTAACTTTCTATCTTACAAGTTAGCTCTATGTAATAATACATTGACTTTATTAACTTGTTTAAGTATATAGCATGCAATCATTTTAGAGTTTTAAAGTGTGTTTTTCTGTTGACAAAAATTTCTTATCTTTTAGCTCTTTTTTAAAAAAAACCGAAGTATCAATAAGAAAATATAAGTCAAATATATTTGTCACACAGAGATTTTTTTTTTATTTTTTTACTTACTGATCCAATACCCTTTTATCCCTTTCCAATATTGTTGTCTTGGAGTGTCTATAAAGCCACGGAACATAATAGGCTAGATAAATTGCACAAAGCATAAGTTTCTTTGGCTTGTGTTGGTGGCATTTGTGTTTGGGACCTGATACTTCCTGCAAGGAGAGCTTTCCTTACTGAAGGCATTGCCAGGTGAGGAGCTCTTATTATTATTTTTTTTCTGTAAATGACCACAGACCACATGCAAGTTAGTCTAATCCTTGCAAGTCTCAATACTTTGCTGCAACAATTTCACTGGATTTTTATAGAAGCAGCTGTAGACAACATAAACAAAGAACTGTGGCTATGCTTTAGCAAAACTTAGTTTACAAAAATAGGAGCAACAGCATGACATTCAGTGTTCCAAGGCTTAAAATAATAATCATTTATTTAATTCATGAATGCACGACCAGATTGATGGCTCCAGTGATCTGGATCATCTTGTATGTGTTTGGGGTCAGGTTGACTGAGCTGACTGTCTAATCTGTCTTCCCTTGCTTTCCTGGTGTTTGACTAGCAGTTGACTGCGCAACATGAGTAACTGGGCCAAGTGCCTTTCCCCATCCAGCAGGAAAAACTGGAAATATTTATGTAGAGAGTTGGCAGCAGCTCAGGAGATAGACCAAAGGCCAGCAAGGCTGGCAGAGGCCACATTGTGCTGGCCAAAGTAAGACAGGAGAGCGTCCCAGACTTAACTAGTTATGTATTAGATTTACATATTTAGAGGAGAGCTTTGAAGTTTCAGTACAAAGAAAATCAGATATGAAGAAAACTAGATTCTTTTATTTCCAAGTAATCTACTTCATATATTAAGTCAAATAAAAAAATTATGAAAGGGTTCATTATTAGAAAAGCTCTGTCTCTACTCAGTAAGGAAATGCAAACCCATAATATTTTTCTACTCACCATTAACCTGTATTGCATGACTGAAATCAGTGAATATTGATTCTTTTTCATTCAGATTTTCCATATTGTGATGATCTGTAATTTTATCTGAAGTTAATATGATTACAGTTACTTACACTTTGATATCCTGCACAAATCTAACATGGGTATGTTGGTGGGGCCTCTTATTTTTGTTAGAAAATAATGAAATTTCAACCTCTGAAAACAAATAATTTTAGATTTCAATCTCTAGCATTACATTTCACTGGGAAACCTTTTGTTTTGGTGGTTCCCCGGAGGTAATGACTCAGGCAAATATTCTATTACATGCTTATCTCTGTTCGCTTCACCAGTCTGTTTAGAAAACGGAAGCAGATAGAGCTGGCCAAGAATGTGTTTCAGGGACAGTTGCTTACCCATTAAAGCTTGTGACAGATCTCAACAGGCAGTGCAGAAAGGACTTTATTTTTAGGCTAGCAGTTGACTTTTTTTTTCCCGTTTTTGCACACCGCCTTACCCGCATAGGGGAGAATTTACTGTCTAAAATGAAGGGGTTTTTAGATCACTTGATGTTTCAGAAAGTACACAATATCACTAAAATATAGGTTATAGTACAATCAGTTTAGATTGTTCCCAGAAGGCAATACATGTTTTTAAATTGGAGATAGTAAATTAGTTAAGGAAGTATGTCCGTACTGTTCACTGAAGCTACAGAGGAAATAGCAGTGAATTGGCTATTAATTATACAAACCATTCTAGTCCATCAAGGCAATTTTCCTCTGGTATCTGAATATTTTGAATAACTTATCTAGAAAATTGTCCCATTTCTTTTGGTGATTATTTAAGGTAAACTGTTATATTATCACTGGATGAACTAATATTTATATTGAGATATACCTCAGTGTTGTTGCCTGATTATCTTCAATAGGGTGATGAGTGTTACAACTGCTGCTGGAAACATGTGATATTAACGAACCCTGCAGACTTTTGGAGCAACAGTGCGCTATCATAGAGACTGATTAGGTCTTAGTATACAGGTAAAAGCTTTCTTTATTAAAAGAAGTGATTTCTAAATGTTTTATTCTAAAAGTATGTCTAGCTTAAAAGCAATATTCAAAATCTCTTTATTGTGAAATGTATTATTAGTTACAAGGAGACATTGCATATTGTAAAATCTCCTTAATGAGTAAATGGTTAAAAACCCTTGAGACATAAATTTCCAAATCATTCTTTATTTAGTGATAGATTCTAAACTTTAAACCACTGTTATTGTTATAACCCTTTAAGGCACACAGGTAAGTGCATTACACTTATGCACAAAGATTGTAATACCTTACATGTATTATATTTATTAATTACTGTGACAAATTAGAGTTTGAAATGATAATGTTTATAAAGCTGCATGATTTTCTTCTGCATATTCATCTTACAATTATATATCAGAAGTGAATAGTAATTGTAGTTTTTTTTTGTTATATTTAAAATGAAAATATTATAATTATAATTCTAGTGTTTATATTCCCATCCTATGAAAAAAATCGAAATATTAACTGTCACTTTTTGTTTGACATAAGATTACTATAAGAACTAAGGTAGTAATATAAATACAGCATACTAACCATTTGGGCCACTGGAGCTTCTAAAGTAATAAAATAATAACTCTCTGTTGCATAAAACTTTCCTGTCACTTATTTTATTTCTTATTTTTTCATAGACTTGAAGTTAATTTCTATCCACGGATGCTTATTTATTGTTAAAATCCTTGGCTATATAGGACACAGCAGAATACAATTAGTTATTATCCTTAATCTACCCTATCTCCTTACCTGAAAGTAACTGAAAGATCTTAGGTTAAAAGAGGGCAATCAAACCTCACCCTCACTGCATCCAGTTTTAGCAGTATGAAACTGGTAATAAAATGGTGGCTATATATTGTTCCTGCTTGCATATTAGATATGAGAATCACCAGATAATGTTTTCTACTAGAAGCAACTTTTCAATTTTTTTTTTTTTTTTTTAGTGATCCTTTATCTTATGTTACTCTGCTTTAGCTGTTCATAATTAAACTGATTTTCAGATTAGGAGTTGTAAGATTTGCTTAGTTGAAATACCCCAATATTTTACACTGAAAAATAATTTACTATTGCAAAAGTAAAACAAAACAATAGCATGAAATCAAAGAACCATATCATGCTGAATTAACTCTCCAAGAAATATCAACGCACGATCTCATAAGCAATCTCTTAAATCGTCTCTTCAGAACAGTTAGATAGAAAGTGTTCAAAATCTCTTTATTTTGGTCCTTCACATGTGGTATTGCTTTGCATGTCTCTAAGGAACATGAAACTGAAAAGTTGATGACTACAAACGATTACATAGTCACTAAATTGTGTTCAAAATCAAGTAAGAGTGGAAGAGAAAAAGCAATGCTTCTGTACTAACCTTAAAATAAAGATAACCCCTGCAAAAAGAAACCAAGGAGAAAGTGGGCAGGACAAAGCTACCCCTGGGAGAAATCTTGTCTATCTGGTCTGCGTTCTGGCTATGGCTTGCGGTCCTTTAGAACTTCTTTAGCAGGAAGTCATGATACTTGATAAGTGTTCCGTGATATTAAGAAGACCACTGTGGAAGAACAAGTGAGTATATCATCTAGGAGAGAGAGCTAACAAGTAATGTCAAATTGGTGAATATGATTTTGTTCAATTCACAGGCATTATTTTAATTTTATGCATATTTGTCATTTAATATGCATGCATACTTTAGGTGCATACAAACTAATGCTGTTCTTTTGTTATTTACATATATATTGTTATTTATAAGGAAGGGGTTTAGGGATTAGATTACCCCTCTTAAAAAGTTAGATAGTAGTCTTTTAAGTATTATTGTTTTCAGGAAAAATAGAGTTTTAATCTGACAAAATAGAGACTAAAGAAATCAAGAACAAGGGCCAAAGAATAAAAGGAAAAACAAGCAAGCAAGAAACCAAACGTTAGGTTTCTCAGCGCAAGAAAGAGACATGGTAGATAAAGAAAAGTCTTTTGTTGTGGCATGAAAAAGACCCCAGTGAAGGAGAAGGGTGGAGCTTCTGAGGGTCTGGAGGCAGGGAGCAGAGGTAGGGCTCAAGGGGTGGTCTGCTTGACGTGGCAGATAATGTTGGAGGTAAAAACAAGGTAACAGGATATTGTGGATAGAAAATAGGAAGTTATGATTTGACTAAGGAAGAGGAAGGTAGAGCATAGCACATGACCTCCAGTGGCCATTGCCATGCGAGGTTGCCACCATGATAACTCAGAAGATTTTTTATTAAGGCAGAGGAAACCAATATGGGGGCGATGACTGAGACTAATTCCTACTGAGTAGAGATGTCATTGGGTTTGGGGGCAAGGGGAAGATGAGCAGAAAATATATGGAAGCTGGTGTTAATTTCTTTTGTATAGGTTCTCATTACACAACTCAGGCTTGTGAAGATGCTCCTGTTTCAGCCTCCCGAGAGCTGGGATTACAGGCATGTGCCACCAGACTCAGTCTCGGTGTCCAGCTCAGTGTGCTCTGCGGAGAGTCCAGTGTGGCAAGCAGTGCCAGGGATTGAACCTTGGACCATGTGCTTGCCTAAGCAGGTGCTTAGTCTGCTGAGCTATCTCATTGCCTCTGGGGTTTCTGCTAGTATGATGAACTCATTGTTGGTTAAGGCATAGAGCTTTGATTGCATGAAATTTTAAAAAGTTGAAAAACACAGGGTATTATTCGCATGCAAGTTATTGTGAGTAGAAGATACAAGAGAGAAAGTAGGAAGAGTGTCCACAATTCAAATGTGTCAGGAAAGGAGAAAGAAAGAAAGAAAGAAAGAAAGAAAGAAAGAAAGAAAGAAAGAGAGTCAGGTTTTATTGGCAGTAGTGATGGTGGCAGCATGGCAGATAAACAGAAATAAGGGGGAGTAGAAGCCTTTGTTGACTCTGAAAAAACAGAGAGGATGGGGGGCAGGGAAAGGGTCACATCCTCTCACCTGAGACAGGGAGGATGAAACTTCGTGGACTTTTATTAGGGGCAGAGTTTGAGGGGAAGGTTCAGTGACACACAGGAGCTGAATGGAGGCTCTTTTGTGGGTGGGAAAGGTAAAAGAAAGTTGCATCCAGGGCTGGAGTGGGGAAGAAGGAGGAAGTGATCACTGGGAAGAGAAGCTGTGCTTTTGGGAATGCAGCCATGGTAGATCAGGGTCATGATAATTTAGCAGTTTGTAAGCAGCCAGAACCTATCAGAAGAAAGAAAGGGAGGGATGGAGGGAGGGAGAGAGGGATGAAAGGAGGGAGGAAGGGAGATAAGTAGGGAGGCGAGATAAAAGATAATCATGGGCTTCCTGGTTGTCCTAATGACTAACATTTCCCAGTTTTGTCTAAAGAAAATTTAGAAAGGATTCAAGAAGACATTTGTCAAAGAGACAAGATGAGACTATGTCCCATAGCATATGAGCATCAGTCCTTTTTCCCCACAAAGAGGCTCCAACATTTATATAGCAGCCCTTCTCTTTCTTCTTCCTTCTCCAATAAGTAGTAGTTCTTTTTTAGAAAATAAAACAAACCTTACATTTTAGCATTTTAATCAGGTATGGAGTGGTTGTCCTCTTTATATAGAATATATATATATATATATATATATATATATATATATATATCACAGATATGTTGCTCTTCCCATTTTAAGTATGGTTTGTTCATTGCATTTCTCTTCCAAAATGCAATGAAAATGTGTTGTTTTATAAAAATCTCTCTAAACATGTATAAAGGATTTGATTTAGAGATTGCATATATGAAGATTGAATATATAGCACAAGAACTATAGTCAATAAAATTGTGTTGGATTAAGAATTTTAAAAATAGATTTATAGAAGTTTTATGGGAACTAAGCACTTTCTGTTTAATTTTCTGTGAACATAAAACTACTTTAGAAATAAAGTCCATTTAAAATGCTAAAAAATAGATTTAGCTGCTCTTATCACAAAGATATATCAGTTATCTGATGTATTAAGTTCACTATAATAACTATGGCATTATGCATATTTATCTCAACATCATATAGTAAAGCTGAGATTTTCATAACATTTTCAACAAATAGAGAAAGTTTTTTAAATTATGATTGTGATTTCATATTATAATCTACATTATGGAAATTAGTCTATAATAGTTAAAATTGTAAATTCACAAAGTTCTTACAGAAAACACATATAGTACTTCTTGCATTATGAATTTTTTGTACAATTGAACATCATCATTCATGGAGGAATGCCAGATAAACTGTACAATTTAATATTTCTTATTATTTGCAAGTTTTCATTGTATAAGCAGAACATAAGATAATTAAAATAAATCTTTAATATACAAGCTGTATTATTTTTAAGTATTATGTGTACATAAATGCTTTAAAATTAAGTGCTACGGGCCCGGTGGGATGGCTCAGTGGTCTAAAACGCCTGCTTGGGAAAGCTTGGGTGGCTTCAGGGACCGCGGTTCGATCCCCAGCACCACATGCTGTGCCAGCCCTGCCCTCAGGGCAGGCTGAGCCGGCCATAAAAATGAGTGAATAAACAAACAAAGGTTCTGAAACAAGAAAAAAAAATAAAATAAAATAAAATAAAAAATTCTTAAAAAAAAATTAAGTGCTACTTTATGTATATTAATGAGTTTTTATATATCCTTTTATTTTGTGTAGTGTCACCTAAGATAGTGTGTAAAATATTGTTGATAGCCCAACAACAAAAAATGATAAGTAAAAAGAAAAACTAATGATTCTACATAAAATTAAGTTCCTCTGACTATCAAGAACTAAATATATATATATATATATATATATATATATATATATGCCATAATATATATTATATATATATGCTATAAATACTGACTGATAGTCTTTGGGAAAGTCATAATGTTGATGATCAAAATATATAATCAGGGGCCCGGCAGGATGGCTCAGTGGTCTAAAGCGCCTGCTTAAGAAAGCTTGGGTGGCTGCAGGGACCATGGTTCGATCCTTGGCACCACATACTGCTCCAGCCCTACCCTCAGGGCAGCCTGAGCCGACCATAAAAATAAATAAACAAACAAACAAAAGTTCTAAAACAAGAAAAAAATAAAGTAAAATAAAAAAATTAAATATATATATATATATATATATATATATATATATAAAATTAATGTGAAAATGTTCATTCATAGAGATGATGAGAACTTCTTAAATTATGATTCAAGGCCGGGCGTGGTGGCTCACGCCTGTAATCCCAGCACTTGGGAGGCTGAGGCAGGAGGATTGGTGCGAGATCGAGACCAGCCTGGGCTACAAAAGTGAGTGCAGGACCAGCCTCAACTGCATAGCGAGACCCTGTCTCAAAAAGACAAAAAAAAAAAAAAAAAAAAAAAAAAAAAAAAAAAAAAAAAAAAAAAAAAAAAATTATGAAACAAGGCCTGCCAGGTGGAAGATACCATCTAAGTAAAAGTTTCATGATGCAATGGAATCATGACTGTAAGCTGAGGAATTCAACGTGATTTTGAGCTACGTTTTACTGTCATTGCTTTATTTTCTAAACATAGAGCTTCACTTGAAATTTTGACTGTGATTTAAACTTATTCATATGTATGTGTGTCTATTTCATGTATCTTCCCAAATAATTTATTCTTCTCATTAAATTAAAGGATGTTGAAAAATTAGCCTCAATGTGCTTGTAATATACAAATATGTTCTGTATTTAAATATGAAAATTTTAGGGCTTGTGTTTTCACAATTCGAGCTACTTCATATAAGCTAAATAGGAACAAGGAAATATTACTAATTACCATGTTTCTATGTGAGCTTACAACTGTAATATTCATAAATAATTTGAAGTACTTAGTTCTGTGCTGTTTCTCCTCCAAGTAGAAGTCATCCAATTTAATTGTTTCATAAACAACCTCTGTTTACTTTTCATAATGAGGATGCTAGAGATTTGTCTACAGTTGTCTCATATTTAAAAGCATTAATGTAGTTTCTGTTGGTCAATCTTTACCATTTATTACTGAATAAATTTGTGTTATTTATCTTTTTCTAATTAGCTTTAACACACTAATAGCTAGGGAAATATATTTGCACAGAGTTTTGAAGACAAATTTATATAATGGCTTGGTAAACATTAATTAAAACTGTACCATGCTTCAGAGTGAAGATTATAGTCTGGTATATATAATTAAAAGTATTGCAATTATTATAATTTTTTTTTGGCAGGACTGAGGATTGAACTGAGGCCCTTGCATTTGCCAGGCAAGCTCCACACTTGTTCTACTGAGCTGTTTCCCCAGTCCCCCAATACTGCAATTCTTGAAATAATTACTTTTGGAAAAATAACACTTCTCACTGATAAATATTACTATAATTACATGATAATTTTTAAATAATACTAAAATATTTGTGTTTGCAATATTCTTTCATGCATCTTTCTAACTCATTTTCCAAACTTAAATGTGTTCCTCAAAGCTAGGTGATAAAACAAAAAATGCTGATCTTGTGGAATATAGACCAGGTATGTAGTGTTTGCTTAGCCATAGGCAAGGTCCTTTGCCAGCTCACACATAAAAGAAAAATATACTGGTTGTATTAATTAAGAAATGAGAGTACTTTAGCTTCAGGTAGTAGTACCTCTTTAAATCTCAAGGGATTTCCAAATTGAACTAAAAAGTAGGCATTAACATTTATTCGTCAAATCACTATGTTTGTACCTAATATCCATGACACTATGGCCATGGCAAAAGCTGCTTGAGTCCTCAGATACACAGCTCATTTTTCTGCCTTAATGCTAACTCTTTAATCATTTGTCTCCTGTTCTATTTAATGGAAGCTTATCTTTCAAAACCCACCCAATCATCAGCATTAAGCTAATTTTCTGTGGTTTTTTTCTTCCCTGAAATTGTTCTATAACACATTCTATAACACATTATATATCCTGCGTTTGAAAAACTATTATTTTTTTTTCTTTTTAGATCTTTTCCCCTCTATAAGATTTCATAATTATTGAAGAAAAGATCTGATAGTAGCAGGCTTTGTGTCCCCCATACAAATATGTAATTTGATACACCTCAGTCACCTGCTATGCATTTTCTGAATGAGCAAATGTCTAAGCCATCAAGAGAGTCCTTGATGCTAGAATGAATAGTCACCCTGTGACCTAGTAAGGTTGCTAAGTTTGGCACTGACAAGCCACAAGAGAATGTTTTGCTAAATCGTGATTCTTATCTGGCTGTTTATGGATGTTGATTATGTGAACCAATTGACATGAATGGCAAATAAAGTTAGGACTCCTTCCCCTGGGTTTCTTCAGTGTACCATGCCTAACAAGCACTCTGAAATGTCAGGCCTGGCACTTCATCCAAGTTAGTGAAGGTAATTCAATGTGTAGGATCATGCCTTTTCTTGCCCTAAGGTCGTTGATTTAAAACTCAGAATAAAATTGCAGTTAAACTGTAATTTACACAGCACACAGCCATCGGTGTGAGACCCACTGGAATAAACTTATCAGAGGAGGCTGTCCAAGGAATTGTACTTTGTAAGTCTTTCTCTAGGGTGAGTTAAATCCTGTATGTCTCCAGGTGAATATTTTTATTTATTTATTTATTTATTTTTTGTCTTTTTGAGACAGAGTCTTGCTATGCAGTTCAGGCTGGCCTTGAGCTCACTTTTGTAGCCCAGGCTGGTCTCGAACTCATGTCGATCCTCTTGCATCAGTCTCCCAAGTGCTGGGATTACAGGTGTGTGCCACCACGCCTGGCTGCCAGGTGAATATTTTTAAATTGTTATAATTGTTCTTTTGGTTGATTCGTGTTCTGATGTGCTGACTGTATTCTGATACTCTAATTTCACTATGCAGCATATGTGGCACTTAAATATGTTTACCTTGCAGGCTTTGTTTTATCAGAACTTAGTTAAGAACATTCTTTCAAAGATGGAATGTATCCTGAATGCAGAACACACAGGTTCTACATTTGTAGTCACATTATTGAGATGCTTCCAGATAGGTCCAAGTTAATTACATAACTACTCTATACGGATGTTTATTCTATCTTGGAAATGGTAATGTAATAATATAGTGATAAAAATATAGTCCATAATGGTCTTTTAATTCATAAATTGAAAATTATTTCACAGAGGAAACTAAGGATTCTTAAGTGAAACAGGAAGGTAGTCTGGTAACAAAATTTAAACTGGAGATCTGGCTTAGCCAGAAATACCAAGCCAGGGCTTTTCAAAGGGGACCGTGGCCAGCTTTGCCTGTCTATTCTGCTTCTGCTTCGCAATCTCCACTACCATCTCTAGCATGAGTAACGAGCAGATATATAATGAAAGACTTTCTGAACTGAAGTAATTAATTTAGCACTCATCCATTCATTTAAAAGATAAAAGACTTCTATCAAGCCAAACATCAGCCCACTGATACCAGTGTCACACATTCATTAGTTCCAAGCACTTTGATATCTCCAACTATTTTAGAAGGTAAATTAATAAATTTTGTATATTGCTGAATATTGATTAACATACCCTAGAGAAAAATTATATTCTTGGTTTGTGTGGGTCTCAAGATCCTACCCTCTCAATTAATTCAGAGTAGGATATTGATCAAAAGGAAAGAGCAACTAGGATGGGGAAAAGGAGGAAAAAAATAGAAATAATAATAATACACACACATGATAGCTAAGATAATTGTACTACCACTTTCTATTGGTTTGCTGAAAGTAACAATGCTTAATTTTTAAATCAAGTGTGCATGCTTCTATGTTGTAATCTGAACAACAATGAAGACAACAATATAAAAGCCATTGTTAATTTTCTTTCATCTTGTTTTGAAATTCTGTATCATTTTAGGATTTTTTCTTGCTTTTTTATTCTCTTTAAAATACAGCAGTTTAATATTTTCCTTTAAAAAAGGAAACAAAGGACTAGAGAATATAAAGAATACATGAAGTTCACGGAGTAATTGCTAATGATAGGATTGCAAGCTAGATGGCCTAACTACATGTTTCTGTATCTGAACAGTTGCATTTGAGAAAGGATGAATCACTATAAATTTGAGAAATATTTCTTTTCATGTATAAGCTTCATATTCTCTTTCTCCAATTGCTACTATATTTTAGACAATTAATAAAATGCAATTCCAAGTAGGTAGGTAATAGACCACAGCTCTTCTGTTAGCCTCCTCTTCAAACTTACTCTTTAGAAGAAATGAAACATGTAGTAGTAATTAATTGGAGGTAAAATTTTTCTAGATTGGAAAATGTAGGTTTAACAATACATTGCCATTTTAAAGTGAATGTGAAAACGTGGTGCTGTAAAAGACCAAGCTAAAGATTATTTGGGGAATGGAATGGGATGTTTGCATTCCTTAGATCCAAATTGCAGCAGTTGGCAAAGTATTTCTGAATGTGTCTATAAGGGCATTTTTGGAAGAGGTCAGCATTTAACTGGTAGAATAAATAAAGAGGCCCTAACTCAATGTGGGAGGCTATTTCCAGTCCACCGAGTATCTGAATAGAACAAAAAAGTGCAGAAAGTCTCTTTCTCCCTTTTCCATCTGGGTCATTCATCTTCTACAGCCCTTAAATGCCAAAACTCCAAGATCTAATCCCTTTTTATTCTGGAAATTATACCTATACTGTGCTCTACTTCTCAGGCATTTGTTCTTGAACTAAATTAAATGAACCACAGTTTATTTTGTCTCTCCAGATTGCAGACAACATATTAAGGAATTTATAGCTATCTTCAGTCATGACGCCAATTCTATTACCGAATTTACTCTTTTGAGAAAGCAGAGCAGAGAGAGGAGATGGGGTGGGGAGGTGAGAAGAAATGGGAGAAGAAAGGGGAGAAGAAGAGCGGAGAGGAGACAGGGAAAAGAGAGAGGGGAAGAGGATGGAGGAGAGGTGTGAATGGGGAGGAGGGACCTTGTTGAGAGGAGAGAGGCATTGTTGTGGCTGTAGGTCTTCAGCTAGACTCCGCCAGGACATTCTTATGGCGTCCAGGCACTTAGCTGGATTCTTCAGTCTTCAGTGTGAGGCCAGATTTCTTGCACTCTTTTCATATGATTCTTTGGGTGGCTCACTATAAAATATTCTTACTGAAATGTGTCTTGTATTATATATATATATATATATATATATATATATATATATATATATATAGTGTGTGTGTGTGTGTGTGTGACCGGGGTTCAAACTCACGACGTTACACTTTCCAGGCAGGCATTTGTGCCACAGAGTTATCTCCACAGCCCCTCTTGTGTTGTATTATTCCCCTTTTGAAAAGCAAAGCCTATAGAAGTATGACTCTTTCAAATTGTGTATTCTTAAAGAAACTGTTTACATTTACTGAGTTCTGTGTGTGTGCTGATATAAACGTTCACTGGGAATGTTGTGCTCCCGATCTATTGAACTGGTAATTGGAATCTTCTCTTCTCAAATTCTTCTTCACAATTGTAAATCTCCAAGGGGAAGTGTCATGACTTGGGACTCTTTTATGATACATTATGAAGATGGAGCCCCCATCAATTTAATTACTTCTCCTGTAAGAGTGACCCCGGATCTCCTTAGCCGTTTTGATGCAATGTGAGGTTACAAGTATGCAGACAGCACGTCTTGAATGCAAAAGAGGTTCCACGCAGAGCCAGTACTTCCACCGCCACCTCAGACTTTTACCCTTCTTCCTGAAGAATTCAGTTTCTGCTGTTTTTATTTATGAGAGCCTGTAAATACACTTTTGTTCTCTCTGTTCATCATAAGCTATTTACCACTATCAAAGTATAGGCAACAGGATTTCATTTGTGCTTACAAAACATCAACAAAGAAATTCAATAGTTGGGTGGAATTAGAACATTTCTGAACTAGAAAATGTTTTCCTGAATAAAAAGACTCTGAAGATGTCGATGATCCACTGAGATATAAATTCCACCTTAATGAGAATCTTAGGAAAATGTTGACAGAAAAAATATTTCATAAATATCTGTGTAGCTTTTACATCTCTTTGTAAAAAAAGCTCTATTCCTACTTATCACTTAATATTGTTGGAAATTACTGATTCCTTTATATTTGGGTAAACAAGTATGCCGGGCAGTCATATATATAATTGTTGTGAAGTTTCTTAATACAAAAATGCATTTGTTCATGCACTTTTATATACCTTTTGGTATATTTTCGCTTTGATGCTATAGTTCAATACACAAGAACTATTATATTCTTTACTGCGAAGTAGTTTTAAGAAAGGAATGTTGTGTTGAGCTTGCTGTTCTTTAAAAAAGCTGAAGTATAGTCTGCCATTTAAAAGGAAATGTGTTTTATATTATGTTATTTTGTTTAATTTCATCAATACGATGTCGTAATATGCATAGTTTAGAAGCTAAGTGTGTAGATAATACAACAATGAAACAAAAGTCATCTGACTGTTTACTATTCTTCTGCTAAATTCCTCAAAATAATCACATTTAATACTTATATTTATAAAATAATATTTGTATTTGTTTTTGATGTATTTGCCTTTGTACTTTTGCAATACACACCTGCTTAGGTTGATCTATTTAGAATCAACCATTTAATTGTGACTCCTAATTTTACTAAACAATCTGTGTATTTTTAGGGTCTATATTTCTGTCTTATAGTCCCACATTATATTTATATGAATTGTTTCACAAAATTGTGCATCTGGACCTATGATATTTCAAAATTTTATGATGCCATTAATATTCTGGTGAAATTATTACTCTGGTGAAATTATTTGGCAACGGATCTCACTACACACCTCAGACTTGTAGTGATCCTCATGTATTCAGCCTCCTCAGCACTGGGACTATAGGTGTGTGTCACCACTCTCAGTCTCGCCAGCTGCCTCAGCACACCCAGGGAGCAGGACCAGCACTGTGGTGCCAGGTATTGAAGTCCAGTTCCTGTACTTGCCCAAGCAGGCACTTAGTCATTTGAATATCTTGGCAGTCCAGCGAAATAATTTTGAATTGGCATATATATTGTAGCATATGAATGCTTTGAAATGTATTTGAACAATGACTTGGTGTTGAAAATTCACATATAATTTTAGTGTCTGCGTTGCTGAAATGAATACCATAAACAACTTGAATAGATTAAGTTTACTTCAATTAGATGTTACCTGGTTATCCCTAGATCACTGGTTTGGTGTTAGGGTTTGTGTGCATTTGTCCCCTCAAAGCTTCATCCAGTCATGGGGAGGCTTCTGGAGTTTGTGATATACTATTGCAGGTGTCAGTCTGACATGCTGGCCCTGAGGTGGGTAATCTGAAGTACACTGTAAGGAGGGAAAACAGGCTTACTAGGAGCAGCAGCTGCTGCTCCTCCTTTGCTCTTTGATTTTTTGTAGCTACCACTCTCCCTTGGAGCCAGCCGAGCATGGACTGGAATCTCCACTAACAGTGAGCTAAATAAACCTTTCCTTTCTTCATTTTGGATGTTGAGTATTTTGTCCCATCAACAAGAGAAGAGTAACTGAGACACCTGGGGAATTCAGTTACTGAATCCACAGCTAAAAGTGAGCCTTCTCAGCTAGTGGCTATCCAATATCCACATGTAGAATGCACGAAGACAAAAACAAGAGCACATGCTGAGGGTGGGCTTCACATACTTTTATTCTTAGAACACACAGCCCAACATAAGTCTTCAGACTTAATTACTGATATGAATTAGAGTAATTCTAGAGTAACTGAATTTAAAGGCTGCCCCTGGAGAATGAACACAGAGAAATCAATCCAAATTAATAGCTAGGAGCCCAAAAGCAAAGAAAACAGAAAAGCCAACTAGAATCTGACATCAGAACTTAAAAACATATGATGATTTTTATAGTCTTGAGTAGCCCATGAGTGCACTTCTGTCTTATAACTTGCAAGGTTGAGTTGTTTGTTTTTAGTAAAATCATTAAATCAATCATAATCTAAAAGATTGTTTGACTGAGGAGCCACTATTCCAAAATGAAAGGAATTGTATAATATACTTTAATTGGAATTTTGTATTTAAAAATCCAAATTTTGATAATTTTGTTGATATTTAGAAACCAATTGCGGTTACATAAATAATCTATGGATAATATATAAAAAAGAAAAGAGCAGACACTTTGAGTATGCCACATCTGCATTTAAATCAAAGACTGTGTTTGTAATATTATGTACACAAGTATATGTAATTATACGTCTTTCCAACATTAGGATGAGCATATAATATTGAGAAATGCAACTATCACACAAAATTTCCTGGCAAAGAGGTGTAAACAAATCTTGCAACTGTTCGCTGATCCTGGATTTTTCACACTGATGACAAGAGCATGTGAAGTTATGAAAAAGAAATGATGTCCAAGTTTCGTTTCTTTGGGCTGGGGAGGTAACTCAGTGATCTAGGCACCTGCCTGCTAAGGACCTAGGTTCAGTCCCTGGCATCCTTGTCATGCTGGCCTCTGGCTGAGCTGGCCCCCAAAAGCAAGTGTGGTGGCATACACCTGTAATCTCAGTGCTGGGGAGGCTGAGACAGGAGGATATCTATGTGTCTAAGCTGCATAGTGAAACTTGTACTAAATAAATAAATAAATTTTAAACAATAAATATAAACCTTTTATTTAACTAAAAAAAAGCAGAACTTCCTGACTCTACCCATTAACATTCTGCTTTACCCCTTGATACCAAGTAAAACTAAACCTATAAGCAATCTAGCTATCTTCTCTATAGAAAACTCCCAGTCTTCCTCCCTTAAGACTTCATTATTAGTGAGTTTGTAAAATAATAACACATGGCCAGGGACCTCAGTGGTACCACTTACAAAGTGGTTCCTTAAGATATTAAGCTTTTCTTATGCCCTGCAGTAAAGATTTGAGTTTTAGAACGTGCTTTGTTAAATGTTCTCTTAATGCTTCAAAGCACTGTACATTTTGTGACTACCGAGGTCCATATATTGTCCTTTGATGTGAGGTCAATGGTCAATAGCTATATTTTATCATGTTTTTGGAAATTCAGGAAGTCCATAAACTTTATTGTCCACATGAGACAATCTTATGTGTGGTACTATGATCTAGCAAAAGGCTCAGATTTTCAATGCTTTCGATCTGGATGGGTCCCTTCAGAGGAGGCTCATAGCCAAACTCGGCTCACCTGAATGAGTGCAAATGCAGTTGGCAGATTCATGAGCAGACAAGATTGCGAGGCCGATGCTTGAAATACATCCAGGAGGGGACTTGTGTCACATTAGCTTATTCCAAAGGCATTCCATTTTAGTAGGGTTTCAGTGAACTGTACACTGACACGGTGGTGTTAAAAGCAAAAGTGTACACTCTTTCCTTCTGTCTGAAAATGCTGATATCGATCAGGTTCATCATTAAGCACTGTGCGAAGATGATCTTCCATATGCTTAAGAACTCTTTTTATTTCTATTAATTGCAAAGAAGTCATGTTCTGAACCTGTATTTTTGTGTAAGTGTTGATGTACAAGAAATCTAATGGTCAGAAATTCTCAGCAGGTGAAGTGATAAATATGGGAAGTGCACGTACGTGTGTGCGTGCGTGTGTGTGTGTATGTGTGTGTGTGTGTGTGTGTGTGTGTGTGTGTATGTGTGTGTGTGTGTGATAGCGCTTTTCATCCAGTAATTATACATGGCCTGATGTCAGGTTTTTCTATACCAAGTGTGCAATCTGCATAACTTTAGAAAATTTATTCAACTTCTATACTGGTTAGAAAATTTACTCAACTTCTATAGCCTTGACATTGTATAAAGAGATGCAGCTTCAATAAAGTACTCGTACACAGGTCTGTGGTCCTTAAGTTGTGTAACAATAGGATGCAATTTCTCTCTCTCTCTCTCTGTCTCTCTCTCTTTCCTTCCTTCCTTCCTTCCTTCCTTCCTTCTCTCTCTCTTTCTCTTTCTCTGTCATACACACACACACACACACACACACACTTGCCCTTTCTTCTTTCTTTTTCTCCTTTCTTTTTTTTTTAACATGCATGGGAAACATTTATTTGGGGATGGGTTAAAGCTAGCACCTGTGCCTCCTGAGGTCTCAGACCTGTGAAGTCAAGTGAATGTGGAGGGACACCCTGGCTGCATAGGGTGACTTGGAGTGGCAGATCCTGCCAGTGGCCCAAGGGTGAGCACTGGCAGGGAAATGGCTGCCTTCTTGCCAGGCAGAGGCTAATCAGCCACTGGGTGAAGTTCTTCAGGGCACCCTTTGGCCAGGGTCTCAGCAGCCTGGGCTGTAAGCTGAGAAGCTAGGAGCTCTCTCTGGTCCTCCCAAACAACACAGGCTGTGCCACAGAAGACATATACTATGGCTCCAGGAAAGCCCACAACAGTAGTGCAGATGTGCAGACACTGAAGGAGCCCAACCTCCCTGTGTGAGGCTCCTCAGGAGACCTGGAGAAAGCACCACCAGCAGAACAGTGGCTTCTGTAGGGACACTGTGCTTAGGATGACATGAGACCACAGGACAAATGACAACAGAACTCAAGGAGGGGGAATTCAGGTGGGCCTGCACTTCTTGTCCCATCCGAAGGCCAGCGAGACACATTATGGGCCTAACTCCACCAGAAGCTGGTGCCAGGAGGCCCAGGTGGGCTCTGGTCAGTTCAGACAATGGGCAGGAAGACAGTGGACCTGGCTTGCTGTGGGGCAAAAAAGTGTGAAGGTGGCCCTGCTCTGGGGACCAGTGACAAGCCTGCCATTCTCACCTTAACACCCAAGGGTAGGTAGGATCCCTGGCTGGAAGGTGGGATACACAGGCCTGGATGGTCGCACTTGGCTGAACTCAGAAGTACTGTCTGAATGATTGATCCAAACATACAAAAATCCCCACTCTTTCCCACTGGTTTTTAAAATAAAATCTTCACTTATAAAACAGAAGCTCTTCAACATGAAAGTACAGAAAGCTCATTTAACTCACTTCACAAAAACATTAGCAGATAACGTATCCCTTCCATAACTATTTCAAGACAAACAGAGTCAACATTAATACCAAGTGTAAAGAGACTGAGGATTACTGAGTGGTGAGAACTCAAAACTTCATTGGGACAAAGCTGTTATGGCAGCTAATAAACCATTAAAGACATGGAGCCCCAGACGTGGCTAAACAAGGGTCACAGGATAGCCTGAGGAGGCCGCTGCACCTCATAAGACAGCAATGTAGATGGGGGGTGGGGGGAGCCAGGAAGGCCTGACGATGTGGTAACTATGATGTGTCATACTCAGTCTTGTGTCATGTGAGTGGAAGTGCAGAAGGTGGGGTCTGCAGGCTATGGGTCTTCATCCCTTCTGGTAGCTCCTGCCGTGTTCTGCGTAGCCTCACCCCCTCCCATGAGGACTGAGAAGAACCAGGAGGACTTCTGTAATTCTGGCCAGAGCCCAGGGAGTTGTAGTTGGACTGCAGCGAGTAATCTTCTTGTGTGCCTTTGTACAAACAGCCGTCCCCACCCTCCCCATGCCCCAGTTACTCCCCCAAGTGACTCTGGCTATAAGACTGGGGCTGACCCTGGTAGAAATGGTAGCCTGAGCTGTAGGATGGGTTCTGCTGCACCCACTGCTGTGGTTATTTCCCACTGTGTTTTGGGGGTACCGGTGAATTGTAATTGTCCCCTTGATAGCAGGCAGAGCGGCCACTGCCCCTGCCCCCCCACCAGCATACCCAGAATGCCCTCCTGTAGCCTGCTGTTGCTGAGTTGCCACTGAACCCATAACTTCCGTAAACGCACCAGCATTCAAGTTGCCTCCATGGTTGGCACCCCCAAATCCTTACCCTCAGCCTTGCTTGTAGATGCTGCCCCTTCGACCTCACTCTTGGAGGCTGGTAGGTGGGGATACCTCACTGTGCATGGGGTCATCCTACCCTGAACACCTGGGTCGTGTGGCTTGGCAGCAGATTTTTGGTCTGTCTGGGACAGAAACCGGTGTTGTCTTCCTTTTGTTAGCATGGAAGGCAAGGGGAAGAGTATCAGGAAAATGTTTTTCAAGAGCAGGAGGGCAGCGCATGCCTTTGCCACTTTCTTATTTGAGTCAGCACCTTGAAACTTCTGTCCATGCACCTCGACCTCCACGACAAAGCGCTCGCTGTGGTTGCCTCCAGTCTCAGAGATGAGCTCATCTTTGAGGCCTCGTCTCTTCTTATCCAGCTCCATAACGGGGCTCTTGCCATGCTTTGTCAGGATCGGACCCTGCTCAGTGGTGGCACCTGCGGGAAAGGTGCCACTGAGGGTGGAGACAGCTTCTACCGTGGGAGGCGGGGCCACCACGGCTGCTTCACCTCTGTCTCCTCAGCAGTCTTCCCCCTTGCTGGAGTCCCTGCCTTCAGCACCTGTGGGCAAGCCCATGTCCTATAACTCCTGCACAGTCATGTACATTTTTGTGTTCTCCCTGGAGGACCCCAAAGGCCTTTAAGAAACTGCCATACACCTCCACCGACATGGTGAAGATGGGGCACACACAGGCCCTGTCTGGACACCAGCTTGTACCGCAGCTCTGGTTTCAGCTGCTTCAACCATATCAGTGCACTCGGGGCCTGGGGAGGAGGGTCTCAGCCTTCTCTTTCTTTTGAATCTTCTTTTTCTTCTGACTGGGGGACTTCTCCACCCCATCTTCCCTCAAGGAGCACTAAAGGTAATGGCTTTAAGCAGTGCTGGGATGGGAGTCAGGGGTGGATTTGAACAGGTAGTCCACTGGGACTCTCCTTCTTTGGTTTCTTGGGCATAACGGAAGGCAGCATGTCCATATGCCAGGATTTATGGAGCTGTCTGAAGGCAGTAAGCTGCAGTTCATGCTGGCTGCCCTCTCTATGTTATATCTTCCCCAGGCTGTCTATCTAGGTGCCCAATAACATCACTGACTTCTTTTTCACAAGGATCATAAATGCCTGAACCAGCTGGTATCACCATGCCATATTCCAGACATTCAATGCTGCAGGGCCTTGCCAATGCTCATTGTCCCCTTGGCTGTGCCGATGGCCTTCTCAAATTGAAGCTCCAGAGGCATTCTGTTTAGAGGACCCCAGGTGAGCACACAGGTCCCTTAGGATTCAGGTAACAATGACAAAGGACTTTAGCCCATTGGCCCTGGCCTGAAACCACTTGGCATGTTGGAAGGATTCCAGGGTTGCAAGGCATTTCTGCCTGTCTGGAACACCCGGAGGGTCACTGATGGCCAGCTTTTCTCCAGCTAGCAGACTCTCCATCTCTTCTCGCACAACAGGGGACATCAGGTGAATCGCCAAGGACAGAAGGTGATCCTTTGTGTCTTTTAATCACAATTGCAGCATCATTCACAGATTGAAGTATGCAATGTTTGGTCTCTGTTACAATAGCAAGCCAAATGGCCAGCTTGGCAGCCGCCTGGCCCAGCAGGACAAGTGTGGGCTTCTCCTCACACAGCAGCAGCAGCTCTAGATCCAAGTCCCCCTTGAGCAGAAGGCCTTTTTGCCTTCAAACTGGCCACATCATGCCCCAAAAGTCCCCCTCAATTGTTTTGCTTTCTGCTCCCTGGCCCCTTCTCGTTCTCATCATCTGCAGGCATGTCCATGTTGCCAGACTCGACCTGCTCACGTTGACCTGCTCAGTGGTGGCATCTGAGCGGTGGAGACAGCTTCTACCATGGGGGGCAGGGCCACCACAGCTGGCTCACCTCTGTCTCCTCTCTTCTCCTGCTCATCTGTCCAGTGAGACACAGCTTTGAGAGCCTGCTCAGTATGGAATACCACATTCGGTAGTGCCCCCAGCTCCCATCATGTTGGATAGAGTAAGAATATTTTGCCATCACTTGCCAATTGCCATCCACAAAACTCCACACTGGACAACCTTCTTCCACTTTTGGTGAAATGGTAATGGTACAATCTCTTTTTCACTTTTTTTCTGTAGTGTCTGAAGATCAAACTTTTGTTTAACTTTTCAAGTTGTGACAGATTTCCTTGATGCTACCAATACTTTAACTAGCTTCTTGGTACCCTGTTTCTCCACATCAGCGACCACTGCCTCCTCCTTCCTGCCACAGCCCACTGGGGTCTCCTGCCAAAAGCTACATGAGGGTCAGTGAGATAGCTCAGCCGACTTAGGCAAGTACAGGGACCAGGAGTTCTATCCCAGGTCCCATATGCTACACTGCCCCCACTACCAAGGCATGATGAGCCAGCAAATGATTCCAGGAGTGGTGGTGCATGCCTGTAATCCAAGCTCTGGGGAGGCTGAAAACAGAAAGATCAGTATTAGTCCGAGCTGTTTAGTGAGACCCTGTACCAACAACAACAACACCAAAAACGCCACATGGTGCATACAGGGCTACTGAGTCCAACTGCAACGGCAAACAGGATGGACACTTTCAAAGCTTCCATATTCAATTATTTCTTAACCACTGTGATAAGTTCTTCTAAGGAGAAGAACATGGTGTATTGTAAGGGAATAAACTATACAATATAGTCACAGAGAGTAGGGAAGGATCGCATAAGTAATCCTTAAACTGAAGGAAAACAGCAGCGGCAAGTGACAAGACACACATATTTGTTTCCATTTCAGTAACTTCATTGCATTTTCTGAGAAAGTATCATTTTAGGGATGATCACCCATTAAAAGGAGGTACTGTTCCAGTGGAAGGTGTTCCTTGAACTCTCTTTCCTCGTTCATTTCACATTTTGTCGTACATTCAATCATCTGATTAAAGGTGAAAGACTAATTACTTTGGTGGAAAAACTTTCAAACCAGTTTCATATTCAGGGTGTGGTATGAGTATTGCCAGCTGCTTTGGGCCAGAACTATAGGAGTTCTGGAGTAAGAGGCAGAAACAAAATATAGAAATGTGTCCACTTTTGCCAAAAGAATACTGCCTAGAATGTTGAGGCTTTAGAGAGCAAGGTTGCTAAAAAAAAAACATTAATAAGGAGTCAAAGCCGGGCGTGGTGGCTCACCCCTGTAATCCCAGCACTTGGGAGGCTGAAGCAGGAGGATTGGTGCGAGTTCGAGACCAGCCTGGGCTACAAAATTGAGCGCAGGACCAGCCTCAACTGCATAGCGAGACCCTGTCTCAAAAAGACAAAAAGAAAAAAAAAAAAAAAGAAGTCAAGTAGCTTGCCCTGGATAGGGCCAGCCAGATAGCTCATCAGTGTAAAGTGTCTTTTTAGGCAGGTACAGGGACCAGGGCTCAATCCCCAGCATGCTGTGCCTGCCCCACCCCTGGGACATACTGAGATAGCAACTGGGACTGGGTGTGGTGGCATGCACTGGTAATCCCAGTGCTTGGGAGGCTCAAAACAAGAGAATCACCATGAGTCTTTTCTGTGTAGTGAGACCCTATAGGCCCTGTACTAAATACATTTAAAAAAATATTTTGCATCAGGACCATAAGAATGATGACTTGAAGATATCCCAACAGTCTGCAAGACCTTATATTCCATTCTTCAGGTTCAAGGGTATAAAATATAAATCTTGCATTTGAGTAGGGAGCTCTTAGCCCACTGTAATTGGTTTCCTATTTCTCAGTCATCAAGGCATTGAGAATCCTCTGCAGAAATGAGCCAAAGAAGCTCAGGTGTTGCTTCAGAGGGTAAAAAATCTTGGTATCATCCAAATGATATTGATTCATCATTCATGAAGTTATGGGTTCATGGAGTCTTGTCTAACTTTGAGAAGAATGCCTATAATGCCAGGCAAAAATGCATGTTAGAGTCGTATCAGCAGACTGTAAGAAGACAGTGTTTGAAGCATTATGGGCAAGGGCTAAAGTGAAAATTCCAGGAAAGTAAAGGTGCAAGGAATGTGGAACTTCTACTGAGAAGTGCCTTCTACTAAGAAGTGCCTTAGGTGGTAAGAAGAGCGAGCCGAGAGGCACACAGGCTAAGATTTGTAAGGACTTACAGGCAGGGCTACCAAAGCCCTTGGAACTGGACACAACTGGACATTAAGTCATAGGACTTCGTGTTTACACTTTTGGATTTTAGTCTTACTTTAGGCAGACTCTTTTACTCCTCCCGTGTCTCCCATTTGAAATGGGGATGTTAACTCTGCACCATGGTATTTGAAAATATTGAACTTTATTTTTAATATTTGCTGGGGCTTCCAGAAAAGCGAGTGCCCTGATTTTGTTAGCTTGAATATTTTTTTAGCAGTACTGGAACTATTAAGACGTCGCTGACCCTTAATAGAGGAGGTGAATGCATTTGGCATAATGCTTATTTTGGAGGTCTGGATGGAATGTTGAGGTTGACATCTAAAGTCCGTCCCCAAATCTCATGTGTTTGGATGATGGCTGGATCATGGGAATGCTGACTTATCAGTGGACTCATCCTTAGATAAGCTCAGTAGATGAATGTGCCTGTAGAAGATGGGTGCTACTTTCATTTCATTCCAGCTTACTGGAGTTGCAACCTGGAAGGGTTTGTTTTTGGTCTTAGTTACTGTTATTTTTCCCTCTGCTTCCTGGCCACCATGGAGTGAGCATTTTTTCCTCTGCCATACCTTTGACCCAGGAACTGGAGAGTGATTAAGACACTAGAATAATAGGAAATTTATTTTTATGACTTAAGCTACATAATTCAGTAAATAGAGTACTGGCCTAGAAATTAAGATCCTTTGGGAATCATCATGGAGGCAGGGACTCTGTACACATACCCTGAAGACTATAGGGTCTTCAAGGCCCTCATTGCTGCTAAATATAGCAGGGCTCAGATTTACGTGCTCTCTGCACCATCCCACTTCCACTTCGACCAAGCCAACAGCACCCCTGTATTTCTCCACAAATGTTCTGTTGGCAAGATTCCAGCTTCTGAGGAGACAATGGACTCTGCATGTTTGAGAACAGTGTCACTGCTTACCACGTGAACAATGAGGAGCTGCAGGGAACAACTCCAGAGGTGGCCGCCCAGGTGGTACAGTGGGTGAGCTTTGCTGACAGTGGCATTGTGCCTCTTGTCAGCACCCTGGGTGTCATGCACCACAACAAGCAGGCTACAGAAAATGCAAAGGAGGATGTGAAACAAGTGCTAGGACTACTGTGCACCCACCTGAAGAGCAGAACCTTTGTGGTGGGTGAGAGAGTAACACTAGCTGATATTACTGTCGTCTGTACCCTGCTGTGGTTCTACAAATAGGTCTTGGAACCTTCTTTCTGCCAGGCCTTTCCCAGCACCAACTACTGGTTCCTTACCTGCATTAAGCAGCCCCAGCTCCATGCAGTCCTTGGAAAGTGGAACCTCTGTGAGATGGCCCAGCTTGACCCCAAGAAAGATACCCTACAGAAAGAGAAGGGCTCTCGGAAAGACAAGCAGAAGCCCCAGACGGAGCACAAAGAGGAGAAGGCAGCTTCCCAGGCTCCTGAAAAGGAGCTGCATGAGTGTGGGAAGGCACTGGCTGCTGAGCCCAAGGCCAAGGCCCCTTTGCACACCTGCCCAAGAGCACCTTCATGTTGAACTAGGTTAAGTGCAAGTACTCCAATGAGGACACCCTGTCCGTGGTGCTGCCCTATTTCTGGGAGCACTTCGACAAAGATGGCTGATGCCTGTAGTTTGCTGACTACCGCTTCCCAGAGGAGCTCACCCAGACCTTCATGAATTGCGACCTAATCACCGTAATGTTCCAGTGACTGGACAAACTGCGGAAGAACGACTTTGCCAGTGCCATCCTCTTTGGCACCCACAACAACAGCTCCATCTTGGGAGTCTGGGTCTTTCTAGGCCAGGCGCTGGCTTCCCTGCTGAGTTCAGACTGGCAGGTGGACTACTCGTAGTCCACATGGCAGAAGCTGGACTCTTGCAGCAAGGTGATACAGACACTGGTTTGAGAGCACTTTCCCTGGAATGGGGCCTTATAGAATGTGGGCAAAACTTTCAGTCAAGGCAAGATGTTCAAGTGACCATCACCACTCAGGGAGGCGGGGTCCTTAAAGGAAACTGAGCATTGAAAAAAAGAGATTCTTTTGTGGTAAATCATCTGCTAATCAAATCTTGATGTTAATACTCTTATTCACTTGCTATTGGGTATACTGTTACAATTTTCTCTAGATTTTATAATGATATGTAAATAAGTATCTTAAATACTTAGCTCTTGAGTAAAAAATAAATACAGCAATATGGTCCATGAAGGTAGACATTGTGCGCCATTTCATTTGGAGCTCCATCCTCAGCACTTTGGATAATATTTTGCACAGAGCATTCCTAAAATATTTATTGACAAATGACTATGCTATGGTCGAATATCTGTTAGGAATTATTTCTAGATATTTATGAGAGTGCTAGGGAAATGATATAAATTACACTGAACCAGATATTTATACATAAATAACATTTGGAGTAAAGATATTCAAGTAAGATTCTATATTCAAAAATGTGAATTTTAGACCAATTTGCACATGAATTTCTTGATACCAGTATTCTTATTTAAACCATTAAGTTATCTGTAATTTATTTTCATAGATAAAACAGAGGTCAATTATCATATTTTTCGTGTCTCCCTTTACTCTCATTAACTATAAAGGTTGTGTTATTCTACAAAGCCATAATTACATGAGCATAAACTTTCAGTGTCAGAAAGACTATCCGTATTTACATAATGAGTTTGAATTTTGACTCTTTTATCTTGGAACCCTTCAGATTTTTATCATATGTAATTCACTAGAAACTACTGCTCTCTCATGTATTTGATTACACTTAGAGTTTGATTGCATTTTACTGCAGACTACTAAAATTGGATTAATTTTATATTGATCAGTTTTCTATCACTCTAACAAAATATGTGATAGTTATGTCACAGAAGAGACAGGATTTATTTTGGCACCCAGCTTTTGATATTTCCATCTGTGATTTGATGGATCTGTTGGTTTCACATCTTTGGGAGTGCCAGTTGGCCATGTGGCAGCACCTCATGATGAGGAAAGAGGAAAGGGAGGTGGCCCAGTACCCAACAATCTCCTCTGATGTACACCGACAAGAACCTACGGCTTCCCATAGGACCCCACATCCCAGTGGCCCCACTATATCTGAACAGGGTCCACAGTGGGGATCAATCCTCTACTACATGGGAATTTGTGACATGTGCTTTCAGGATCCACATTATTCAGATGTGAAGATTCAAACTGCATTATTTAGGTTGGTAGATGTATCTAAATATGTGTGAGAAAATTTCATATAAGTTTCTTCATATATTCATACAATGTATTTGTTTTCATTTTAAAGAAAAACAAGTTATAAAAATAATGGTACAAAATTTCAGGTCCAGCGAGATAGCTCAGCAGAATAAGTTCTTGTTTAGGCAGGTGCAGGGACTGGGGTTTGATCTCCATAGTGCATGCCACACTGGCCCTGCCCCTGGCTGAGCCAGTGGCAGAGTCCAGGCATGGTGACACAGATCTGTAATCCCAGTGCTGGGGAGGCTGAAATAAGAGGATTCCTATGAGTCCAAGTTGCATAATGAGACCCTGTACCAAATAAATAAGCTTTAAAAAAATTAAAAATAATTTAAAAAATTCAAAATAAGTTAATGGGAGAGTAACAATGGTTAGTATATTACATATTGTTATCTTCATTATATAGTTGTTCATATCGTAAGATATAGCCAAAAATGACTGTACAATACAGGCACAAACTTCTCAATGGACTAATAGTGATTAGCACTATAATTATCTTCATATATATATATATATATATATATATATACACACACAAATAAAAGAGAAATGGAAATATATTTTTATTATGAGTTATTGCTATTAGCTTTTACAAAGGTAGCAAGTATAATAAACTTTCCTTAATGCCAAATTTTGTGATTATATATATATATATATATATATATATATATATATATATTTGAGTGTTAAGCAGAAGTAATATCACAGAATGATTTCTTCCATTGTGATAAAGATGAATTCAATTATGATCAGATAACTTTCACTCTGGTGGTTCCTAGTTAAAACTGCTATGAACTGTTTCTGTGATATCAAATATTAAAAACAAACATAAATTTATTTTTGACTTTCCAAGGAAAATAAACTTTAAAGATTTACTTGCTATAATCACATATAGAAACAGCAAGTGTAAGTCAAATGAATTGTTTTAGAATTATTTCTATTTTGATTGGAAGGAAGAAATCTGGCTCATTCACATGTAGAATGGAGCTGTTGGCAAATTTGCAAAGTCACAGGTGCCTCTAAGATGTTACTGTAGTCAGTTAACATTTACCTAAGTACTGAATAAGTCTAGAGAATACATAATTTGTTACATTTTTTCACTGGGAAATTAATCTATGTTAAAGGTAAAACATATAGGAGTTAGGGGCCGGCTAAATAGCTGAGCCCATTAAGGCACCTGCAAGCAGGTGCAGGGGCCAGGGGTTTGATCCCCAGGCCTGCCACACCAGCCCTGTCCCCAGACTACATTGAGACAACAATTGAGGTTGTATGGTGACACGTGCCTATCATTCCAGCTCTTGGGAGGCTGTAAACAGGCAGATCACTAAATGTCTGATCTGGTAGTGAGAATTTAAACACCCTGTAGCCCCTTCCCTAAATTAAAAAAAAAAGATATAGGCACTAAAACAATTTTCCCCATCTTTGTATTTAAAAAACATATACAATTAATTGTTTTCTAAATAAAGTAAATGCTGTAGAAATGTATAAAATAGTTCTGAGGGTTTCAACATCACACATCATCTATAACTCTTGTGTTCCCTATAAAAAGTCACTGAAATAAAATCATTGCATTGTTAGACTGATGCTAAGTCTATTTTAACTGTGTGATTTGTATTTACTATTTAGAAGTCAACTTAAGAAGTTCAAGTTGATAATTGAGCATCTGTCAGTGAATTTAAAAACTTTTACATTGATAAAATAAAAAATAAGTGCTATACTTTAGTTAGTGACTGTGGATCAGATGATGGAACTGTATTAGCTGTGATAAAAGGCACACACCATCTAAAGGATGAGTGGTATAATTTAACTCATACTTTTGGTTCAGTTTGCAGTTATAATCCACAGTTATACAGGGCTTTACATACATAACTCTAAGGCAGAAACAGCATGCTAGAGGCGCATGGTGCAAGAAAGTTGATTAACTGTTGGCCCCCGAGAACCAGATAGAAAACAGATGAACAATGGAAAAGAATAATCCTTCTGTGCTACATGCCAGGGACTTGCCTCTTCCAACTAGTCCCTGCCTTCATAGACAGGAGGCCCTGGGGGAACATTTTAGATCTAAGCATAACATTTCACCCTTCTTCCCCAAAGGGTCATATGCTTGTCATTATGCAAAATGCATCCAGTCCATTTCAAAGAGTCTCCAAAGTCTTAACAGCACAGCAGTGCTAAGAAGTTCAAGTCAAAAATTTCATCCCAGAATTAAAGCAAATGAGGTGCCCTTGTAAAAATTTAAAAAATGTTAAAAGCTTATAACATACAATGACAAGAGTTAAACAGCACCATTCCACAAGGGAGGAAATCAGGAAAACAAAGATATCAGATGACAGCAAGACTAAAAACTAGCAGAGAAAACAAATCCCATGGCTGCATGTCCACACATAGGTGAGGTTGAGGTAAAATGTGAAATTCAAATGTCTTGGGCAATGCCACCCCTACCACCTTGATGTTGTAGACTCCATGGGCTTTGTCTTGCCCTGCATCTCTTTATATTCTGAAGTTCTCCTAAGGCAATGTTCCATCTTTTCTGGAATCTTCAACTGCCTGGGATCTTCAATATACTTTTAGCTTCATTCACATAGCTTCACATATCAGCTTATCGAGTGCTCCTGGCAGGAACTATAATTCTGACATGTGTATTTCCTTGTCCTTTAAGGACTTCTTCTAAAAATCTATGTGCAGGCTTCTATGATTCCTTAACTTTTGCTTTCCACATGCTTAAAAAGACTGCCAGATGATGACTAGATGCTTTTCTGACAACATCCCCCTGCATCCCATTCACGTTGGCCCACAGTTGTCACAGCTTGTCAGTACCCAGATGGTTGAGCTCCGGGTACATTTTCCTAAGTAGCAGTGAATGTGCAGGACATGCTAGGGATCTTTTTCAAAGTCTTTCAGAAGAGTCTCTCCTTTTATATTCTTGAGCCTGCAATAGATGAGATTTGCTCATTTCCTGAGATTTCCTAAGTGCATCCCTTTAACTGTTCTAATGCAAAGTAGTTGACTTCTTCTTGGTACTAAATTTTCAACAACCACAATGTCCTTGGTACTTTAGAGATACTTGATGTTTAGCTAAATGTAGTTTTCATTTTTGACTCAAGATTTCTCTTGTCATTCTCTCAAAGTAACAACTAATGCTCATGCCACAATATGAACATTGAACTGTGTTGAATTGTCTTCCACTAGAATTATTAATTCAATACCCTTAATATCATTCTACTACAAAGCTTCAAAGGTGAGTTGGGAGGTATTAGTTCATGGTGTCCAGGAAATAGATCTAGGGACAGTATCAGAGAAGGAAGAATAGGAAAAGAGGTAGAGACTCCAAGGTCTCACATTTCAAATGGAGTTTTAGTGGTCTCCTACGTGGCTTGCCAAACATTAGAATTATAATTTTATCTCAAGAGTCACATCATGTATTTAATGTTTTTCACTTATTTGCTTTGTTGAATGTTTCTACCTCTTCAAAACGTGTGTCAAATTCTAAACCTTAAGGGACTTTGGGGTAAGTGGTAATAGATTTTCTAAAGAATGCAGTAAGAGTGCTTGTAAAACAACCTGAAGGAGTGTGTTTGCTCTTCTATCACCTAAAGGCTAGTTGTCTGGGGCAAAGAAGTCTAAATTTGTCATGTGAACTCTCTCCAAATAGTGCTACTGACTCTGTGTCAGACTTTGAGCCTGAAAACAGAAAAATAAATTTCTACTATTTATAATCTTTCACCCTAATATGCAGTAGTAGCTGCCTGAATGGACTTAAGAAAACAATCAATCAATCAATCAATCAATCAATAAATCAACTTTAAGCTACAATACTAAATAATAAAGATTTACTCATAGAGACTTTTAAACCAATTTTTAACCAAATATATACATCCAGAAGTATAGATAATTGCATCTTTAAGGCTTTACTATATGTTTATGTCATATGCACAATTATCTTAAATTGAAAATATTTATATATGTCTATATATGTATCTATCTTTAGAATCTATTTTCTGTTTAGCTGTCTGTCTAATAACTAGGAAGCGGTCCGATGATTCACATGTGTATACGAATATTAGTAGATAAGGAAAGGCTGCTAAGAAAACTCAGACAATTACTTTAATTGAATTTGATATTAAAACCTGTACATCTTCCAGATTTGGAGTTAGTGCACCATAGCATTTTTACACATCTGCTAAAGGAGTACCTGACTTCTTATCCTTTTCATAGCTTACAATTTTAACTGACATATCTTACACTCTTTATAAAACATTACACATATTGCCCTGATGGCAGATAACAATTTTAATTAGTTTTTAATTTGGAATTAAGAAAATAAATCCCATTAGCCATAGATTCTAAAACATAATTTAAAGTCAATTAAGCGAAAGAATATTTTGGGCACTGCAGTAATAATACTGATTTCCTTCACGTAATTATACTACATTGAGTAGTTTTGCTAAATTGAAATTCATCTAAAGATGTCTAAGGAGAATGGATATTTTTATTTTTACTAAGCATGGTTTTCACAACTATTACAATTACCTGTAATAGGAAAAATTGACTTGGACAAAAACAATAACAATATGATATATACTTTATTTTATACACAAAAGTTGATATATATATATATATATATATATATATATATATATATATATATATATATATATTATTGGAAAAATACTAGTCATTTAAAAAGCTAAAGTGAATAATACAGTTAAATATCAATTATTACATGAAAGAAAATTCTTGGAAGAAATAAAAGTATTAGCAAAAAAAGTTTTTTCTATGGAGAAGAAAAATATTTGATTTTGAGAAAGCCTTCATATGTGTCAATATGGAGTAAGAGTGAAAATGCTAACAAATGTGAGAGTTAGCTGTGTGCCACGTGAAACTTCAGTTCTCAGTTAGAGGATGATAGTGTAATAACATTTTTTGAGTTTACTATACTGGTCCTTTGAATAAAACATACAAAATGAGTGATACTGGTAACATATCTACAAAGTAATTATTGGATCCTTTTAGTTTTAGTAGAAGACATGCTGGAAGGATAGGGTTTCTGGGAAAAGAGAAGTTGTGAGATAAAAGTTACTGAGAATCTAATTTTTCTTTGGAGATATAGCTTATGATGTGGCTTTTAGTAGTTGTATTAAATGATGATAGATGCTTTGTGAACATAATTAGGTTTTTATCGTGGTCTTTTAATTATTTAATGTATTTGGTTTCTTAATCAATACTGAAATTACGTATGTTATGCAATTTTACTATATTGGAAGAAGAGGAATGTATAAGAATGTTGTTTTAGGTGCCAGAATCTTTTCTGGCATCATAAAACCTTATGGATGGAGGCTAAGAAATTAGTGAACTGGCAAATAAAGACCATTTTTTAAATGCATTGTGAAGTATGGGAGAATAAAATGAAAAGGATACTAAGGCTTCAGACAAAAAGCCCTACAATTTAACCTGCACATGCCTGTTTAAAGAAGATCAATTGAAGAAAGAGGTGAGCATATGCGGATGCCAAGAGGGATAAGTAGATTCCACATAATGCTCATGGGGAAAGTGGGGACTTCTCTTGTAGCAAGAATCCGTTCATGTAGAGTCTGGGTCATTTAGAGTAAACTCACCAGCAAAGATAACTTTATGATTTTTTTCAACTTGTAGAAAATTTTTATGTTTAATCTTTTATTATGTGCCTAATGCATTTTGGGTCATGGGAAAAACACCAAATCTCTACACATAGTAATATTAGTCTGTAAAATGGGAATCCATGATGTAAAATTCTTGAAAGAACTATGTAAGTGTTTATGAAGAACTCAACACAGTATCTAGAAAAACCATGAGTAAATATTATTGTTATTAATATCATGAGAAAATTCTCAATTCCACATAAATAGTTCTATAATCTGCTTTAATTTGTATAAAATAGGCTTACCTAAGTCTTATTTCAGCCTACTAAAATATATGTGAGCCTTATACATAGTGTAAATATCATGTGCTTCTCTCCAAATAGCATGTTTGGTTTTTCTTCTTCTGTTTTTTTAAAAAAATAATGTATGCAAGGGAACATTTACATTAATATTAATGAATTTAAACTGATACAGTAGGGGAAAGAAGTTTCATAGAAGAAATATCCATCTACAATTTTACTAATAATTTAAGGCCTGTGAGATAGCTCAGGGACTAATCACCTGTTTAGGCAAGCACTGGGTGCAGCACTTGAATCCCAGTACCACATGCTGTGCTGGCTCTGCTCTGAGGAAGTAAGCTGAGCCAGAAACCAAGTCCAGACATGGGGGCACATGCCTGTAAGCCCAGGGCTAAGAAGGCTAAAAACTGGAGGATCACTATGAGTCTGAACTGTGTTGTTGTGCCATCCTGGGTCAAGTATAGACAGATAGATAGATAGATAGATAGATAGATAGATAGATAGATAGATAGACAGACAGACAGACAGACAGACAGACAGACAGATAGATAGATGATAGATAGATGATAGATAGATGATAGATAGACAGAGCTAGGAAGTGATACCAAACAACTTATGCCAGATACATAACTGGTTAGAATTTTATATTATCTAGAATGATGAGTTATGTTACTTTTGACATTTTGATTCTTGCTTAAAATCAATTACTTAGGAATGTTGACTACTGTTCACTTTTAGGAGAGCCACTGAATATGATGCTACAGAGGTTGGATTATGTAAGGTGTGAGTTGCTAGAGGCTTTATAAAAATATTCATAACTTTCCATTTGGCACTTTCTTCCCTCAACACCAAAGTACAAAAACAAACAACAATTTGGCTTAGTGTTTCATTTGCTGACTCCTGTCAAACAATAAACTTAAAATTTTCTCTTGTGAGCAACCAGGCCTGTTGTGCTAGGTAGACTGCCTTGGGTCCACAAGAAACTCATTCGACCCAGAAAGAAAGCCTGGCATGTGAGTGGAACTTCATCCATCAGACAGGCCTAGTGTGGAAAAATGCCACAGAACTCCCTGAGATAAGAAAGAAGACCTATACATTTCATCTAGAAATAGAACGTCTTGCCAAAGTGGCACAGCAGGTTCACCACTAAGGGCAGCAGCAGGAAGAAGTAGAGCTCAGCAGCCAGACTAAAGCCACACTGACCTGAACAACTTTGAACTTGGTAGATCCAGGTCTGATGCTAAGGTAAGAATTCTACCAAAGCTCTACAGCAGAAGTCAGAAGGTAGGATAATACAAAATGACAAAAAGGAGAAAAACGTCCTCTCAGGTCCTCAGCTGACCCAGAACAAATGCAAAAGACAATAGCATAGAAGAAATTGGAAACCACACACTTGCAATCTCTGAAATAATAGCATCCAAAGTAATGAAACAACTGCAGAAAGTTATAGAGGAAATCAGATCAGAATTTGTGAAGTAAAAAAAGAAATAATACCTATAATAAAAGAAATGCTAAGTGTTTCTAAAGAAAACATTGATAAAAAGTAGAGGAGAGTAGAAAATGAATGAGCAATATAGGAAAGTAATAGAATGTATGAAACAGATTCAAAGTGTTTGACAGGAACTTCAAACCTCAATCACAAGGTGGAAAAAGTGTTTCAACGAAAGTGAAAATAGACTTTCAGACCTGAAAGACATCATTGTAGCTAGTGGAGAAGTAGGAAAAGATATCTTAATAACACATAGGATGCAAGAAAATATAATCCAACATCTGCAAGATGGCTCAAAGATGAACACTGTAAGTCTAACAGGAATCAATGAGAAAGAAGGCTTCTGCACAAACGATATAAAAAGAACACGGGCATAAGTAATAACAGAAACCTTCCCAAATATGAGGAAACAATTGGATATTCAGGTTAACTAAAACATGTACAACTCCAAATAATGTCAACCCAATGAAAACCACACTCGAAGATATAATAACCAAGATGCCAGAAATTCAGCACAGGAAAAGTATCCTAAAAGTTAATAGAGAAAAGAAACAGATCACATTTAAATGAAAACCCATTAGAATAATGGCAGATTTCTTTTTACAAACCATGCAGTCAAGAAGAGCATGGAGTACAGTGCTTCAAGTCTTGCAAGAAAACAAATTCTAGCCCCGGCTGCTATACCCTGCAAAGGTCTCTTTCAAGTTCAGTGGAAAAGTTAAATACTTCCAGGACAAAGAACATCTAAAGAATTTCATGGCGACAAAGTCAACCCTGCACAGTTTACTAAATGATATTCTAGACAGGGATCAAAATGACCACAGCTCCATGAGGAGAATGGAAAGAACCCACTAAATAGGACAAACAGTTAAACACAGAAGAAAAAGAGACATACAAAAGTCTTTCAACTATTCTTTCATATATAGCAGCAGAATATGTCCATCATCACATTCTACAAATAGACTTCTCCACCCTGTGAGTCATGATTCTGTCTGATTCTACAAGATAAGTATCAAGCAAATAGCAGTAGCCCAGTACCACACATGATACCTGACCACTAGTAAGCATCATGGGCACTGTCTGTCCACGACATTCTAGAACTTTGTGCGATATCTTGTCTCTAAACTGTTAGAAATTATGGTCATTTATTTACCATTTTAGTATTTATGTTATGTTTTATTCTTAGAAATTCTTTACTATCATGGAAACTTTTTCTTAGTTGACATCTTTGTACGTACATATTAATCTATTGAAATACTATGGAAGTACTCTGAATTGATTACAGATTCATACATATAATACTCAACATTCTGGCCTCTAAATTTGAGTCATGTTTTGATTTGAATTTTGCAATATTATTTTGAAATATTTAATTTAATTTTGATTAATATTTATTTTTCTGAATGTTGTTTAATTATACTTTTTTTACTGATTCATACTGTGTCTCTGACTTGTAATCGATTTATGACTTGGTATGATATTTTTCTCCTAATATTATAAACTTTAAAAAATATGTATATACAAGAGAGTTGGGATAGATATATAGATACTTTGTCTTATTTCATTGATAATAAAAGTTTGTACTAATATTGTTTACACAAAATATCAAGTCTGCACCTTGTCCTCTGAATAACTACTATGAAGACAACAATATGTGTGGCATTAATTATTACAACCATCCTACTAACTTGTTTTGAAACTGTTTCATTCCTACTTTATCTTTTTTCTCACTAAAATGAATAAAAGATATATAAAATAATATGAAGCTAAATAATTTCTCTTGTGAGACACAGATCAAAAGAAAAGAAGAAGAAATAAGGAAATTCTTACTTGATTCATTCCAGCAAATAGGTCAATAAAGAGATCTAATCTTTGTAGGAAAGCTGGTGGCTAGCCAGCAAACAAAGCCAACATTCTGGCTAGTTATTGTGGAAACTGCTTGAAAATGGCACATGCCCCACATTTATAGCTTCTGCTGGTGACCATATCATTTCACAGTTCACGGCTCAAAAGAAAGCACTGTTGTTGGATGACAGACACAGCCGCGTTTAGGTTTCATTTTCCTTTGTGAGGCAGAATTAGAACTTTAAGAAATATGAAATTATATCTGTTTATATCTGGGAAGTAAAAAGTGGATGCTAGTGTATAAAGAAAAAGCAAAATGGAGAAGATGATAGGTTTGTAATTTGGTAATCATTCATAAACATAAGATGTCTACTTAAGAGAATGACGATATATTTTTATGTCAGAGAAATACCTTAACTTAATAAGCTATCTCCAGAATCTATTTATCTAAATGCCTATATCCTCCAATTATTGAAAGTCCAAACTGTCAATGTATTTAAAAAGAAATTCAGTTACTAAAGATTTAATATTTAAGTACTAATATTAGTATTCTTTTTTTCACCTAGGTGATATGTTTATCTCCTGATACTTTAATAGAAATTTCATGAAAAACACTGTACTTGCTTGGATTTCCTAGAACAGAATCAATCACATATAGTGGCACATATATTTAGGCAATGGGATTTACTAGGCAGGGTTATAGGAGCAGAGAATGTTAGCCAGGATATGGGGTGGTTGCAGAGTCCAAGAAACTGGAAAGGGAGAACAAGCTACCAAAAGCTTTGAGATATCTGAAGGCAAAAGACTAGAAGCCACATGTAGAGTCCACGGTCTGAGTCCACACTGACAGGTGGAAGTAACTGAAGTTTATAGCAAAAGTTGCATTGGGTCCAGCTGTAGAGATTTTCCAATGTACAGCAACTTCTTCCTTTTTTTCCCCCTTTGATTGCATCCAGCATAAAGCCTATTGGGCAGTGCCATTTGCAGATGGGTTGTATCTCTTGAATTTGCCAATCATTTCCATGGAAACATCTAGTCTTGTGCTTCTCTGATAGGCTATGAGTCATTTAATATCATGAAATTGACATTTCATGATTAAAATTCTATTTGTGTTTTCCATCAGTAATCTGTTTCCTTTTTATTTAACTTAATTGATGTGAGTTACTTTTCTCTCACTACTAAAACATAATACCTGACACCTAAAATTGAAGGAGGAAAAGGTTATATAGGTCACAGTTTTTGGAGGTCTTGATCCATGTCAGGCAGCTCTGCAGAGATCATTTCATGATGGGAATAGCCCAGCAAAACCAACAACCAGCCTTAACAGTGTCTTCGTTTTATACAGCACCCAAGCTGCTGAGATCAGGGCAGTGCCAAACCAGCGTGTGCAAGGCTCAAGCATCCTTAATTAACACACACTAGATATAGCATCACACATGCTACACTGAAGTAACTTTAAAACTTTATGTATGTATGTATGTATGTATGTATGTATGGCTGGCCCAGCCTGCCCTGAAGGTGGGGTTGGCACAGCGTGTGGTGCTGGGGATCGAACTTCAGGCCCTGCAGTTGCCTAAGCTTGCCTAAGAAGGTGCTTTAGACTGATAAGCCATATTGCCAGCCCCTGAAGTAACTTTAAAAAGTACCTCCCTCACAGGTGCATGAGGCTTTGGGGGTCATTCAGACATGAACTACAGCAGTTTAAGAATATTACTTTTCAAAAAAAAAAACAAAAACAAAAACAAAACTTCCTTAAGCC